>JABVZY010000439.1:82062-135772 GCA_020883555.1 Drosophila nannoptera | reverse complement strand
TGTTCGTGCGTCAGTGCGGGCAGCTGACATGGGGCGTCAGTGCGGGTGGTCTGCCGGGGTGTACCGCGCGGCCGCGACGGCGGTGGCCGGGTGGATGGAGAGCAGCGGGAAACCCGAGGGTGCCAGGCCGGCGTCCTGCGCGGCGGTGGCGAGGTCCTCGCGCTGCCGGCAGTGCTCGGCGACGACCTCGTAGGCCTCTTCACCGATCAGTGCGGTGAGTTCCTCGGTGCAGCTGCGCCACAGTGCGGTGGTCCCGGCGTGGCAGGCCGGGTCGGTGGTGCAGTACCAGTCGAAGTCCTCCCCGCCCTCGCCCCAGCCGCGCCGGGTGTACTCGGTGACGGTGGTACGGACCATCTCCACCCCGTCGGGGCGGGTGACGTTGTCCTCCAGGCGGCGCAGCGGCAGCTGCCAGCACACCTCCGGCTTCGCCACGGTGATCGGCACGTCGTGGCGCAGCGCCCAGCCGTGCAGTGCGCAGCCCTCCCCGCCGTGGAAGCCGCGCCGGTTGGCGAAGACGCACGCGCCGCGCAGCGTCCGGGTCTTGAGTGCCGGTTCCGGTTCACCGTCGTCCCCGTCGAGTTCGTCCCATTCCAGCCAGGGCTCGAGGTCGGCGTCCTCCCCGGCGGTGCCGGCGAGGACCTCGCCGCGCAGCTGCCAGTCGTCGTCGGTGAGTTTCGACGCGATCTCGCGCAGTGCGCCACGGTCGTCCTCGTCGGTGAGGAACGCGCCGTGGACGCAGCAGCCGGCGTCCGGGTTCGCCGGGTCGATGCCCTGGCAGGCCGCGGTGCCGAAGCGGCAGCGGTAGGTCGACAACAGCCAGGTCAGGTCGACGGAGATGAGGTGGTCGGGGTCGGCGGGGTCGACGAATTCCAGCCATTCGCGGGGATAGTCGGCGGCGACCTCCCGACCGGTGCGGACCGCGAGATCGGCGGGTGTGCCGTCCGGGTAGCCGGACGCCGGGGTGACGGTTTCGGCCTGTTGATTCACGCCACCACCGTAGACCCGATACTCTGGGGCCCGTGCGACTAGGCGTCCTGGATGTAGGAAGTAACACGGTCCATCTCGTGGTGGTGGACATGGCCCCCGGCGGGCCGCCCACCCCCATGAGCAACTGGAAGACGCCCATGCGGCTCGTCGAGTACCTCGACGCCGACGGTGCGATCACCGACAAAGGCGTGAAGAAACTCACGAAGGGGGTGGGGCTCGCCCGGGAGATGGCCGAGCAGTTCCACTGCGACGAGATGCTGCCCTTCGCGACCTCGGCGCTGCGCTCGGCGACGAACGGGGAGAAGGTCCTCGACCATGTGGAGAAGGAGGCCCGGGTCCGCCTCAACATCCTGTCGGGGCCGGCGGAGGCGAAGCTGACGTTCCTGGCGGTGCGCCGCTGGTTCGGCTGGTCGGCCGGACGCATCTGCGACCTCGACATCGGCGGCGGCTCACTGGAGATGTCGGTGGGGGTCAACGAGATGCCGGACGTCGCCCTGTCCGTGAACCTGGGTGCGGGGCGGTTGACCCACGAGTGGTTCGAGACCGACCCGCCGAAGAAGAAGGAGGTGCGGGCGCTCGCCGAGTACATCGACGAGACGCTCGCCGAGCCGGTGAAGCAGCTGAAGGACGCCGGCCCGGTCGATCTGGCGGTCGGGACGTCGAAGACCTTCCGGATGCTGGCCCGGCTGACCGGTTCGGCGCCGTCGTCCGCGGGGCCGCGGGTGCGCCGTGAGCTCACCCAGCCGGGTCTGCGGCAGTTGACGGCGTTCATCTCCCGGATGACGGCGGCGGACCGGGCCGAGCTGGAGGGGGTCAGTGCGGACCGGTCGCACCAGATCGTGGCTGGTGCGCTGGTCGCCGAGGCGACCATGCGCCACCTCGGGATCGAGCGCCTGCAGCTGTGTCCGTGGGCGTTGCGGGAGGGCGTGATTCTGCGCCGGGCGGACGCCGCCGATGGTGCTGACGGGTTCGATATTGACTGATGTGACGGCCGGGACGGTCTGACGGCCCGGGGACGCTCCCGGTAACATCACGACGCGGTAACGGCGGGGAGAGTAGGGGTAGACGGTCGGCGACTGTAGACTTGCCGCTGATATCCGTCTCCGCCTCCGATGAATGACGATGGGAATGCAAGGATGAGTGAGAAGCTGACTGTTGCGGAGCTGCTGGCCCGCAACGCGAAGGAAGGTGGCGGTCGTAGTCGGCGCAACGCCGAGCGGCCGCGCCGCCACCGCGACCTGGACCAGGGCGGCATCTCCGTGTCGGAGCTGACCGGTGACATCCCGGTCGTCGTCGTCGACGAGGACGGGCGGCCCACCGGCCCTGACCCCGAGTACCGCGAACACGACGCCCGTCACGGCGGAACGGGTGCCGAGGGTGCCGCGGACGCGGGCGACGGTGCTGACAGCGCTGACGAGGCCGGCGGTGCTGACAAGGCCGGCACTGGCGCCGCTGATGCTGCTGCAGATGCCACCGGGACCACCGACCGGAAGCCGACTCCGGCACCGGAACCCGCTGCGCGTGCCGCGTCGGCGACCACCGGTACCTTCGTCGCCTCCGACAGCACGCTCCTCCCCAACCGTCCGGTGTCCGCCGACGACGACCGGGCAGACGACAGTGCCGACTTCGCCGACGCCGCCGACTTCACCGGCAGTGCTGACAGTGCCGACGTTGAGCAGGCGGAGGCGGCGACGGCCGTGGCGCCGCTCGTGACCCCGGACGCCGTGCTGTCGGCCTCGGAGTACGACGACAGTGAGGCTGACGAGGCTGACGAGGCTGAGGCCCGGGACGTCACGGTCACCGACGGTGACGACACCGGAGTTCCCCCGGCGACGACCCGGCTCGCGGCCCAGCCCGACGAGGCTGCCGGGGGGACGGCTGCCACAGCCGGTGCGGCTGCCACTGCGACCACCCCCGAGACTGCTGCGGCGGAGACCGCCCACGCCGACGACGAGATCGTCGAGTACGAGGACGACACGATCTCCTGGGGTGCACTGATCGGCCAGGCGCTGGGGGCGGTCGTCCTGGGCGTCCTCATCTTCTTCGGCTTCACCGTGCTGTGGAACCACCTGGCGACGGTGCTGGTGCTGGTGATGGCCCTGATCGTCACGCTGGTCGTCGTCGGACTGGTGCACGCCCTGCTGCGGCACCGCGACACGTTGATCCTCGCGCTGGCGTTCATCGTGGGCCTGGCGTTGACGCTGGGGCCACGGCTGATCATGTCGATCTAGCCGTCTGTCCGGGGGGACGTTGCGGACACGACACCCGGGGTGACGCGGAAGAACACTCCCCGGTTCGGCACTGACCCCGCGACCCCGGTGTCCGCGGAACGAACCGACAGGTCGTTTTTCCTGTTCCAGGACAGCACCTGGGCTCGTGAGCTCGACATCGACGGACGCCGACCGACCCCTGGGCTCGTGAACCCGGCATCCGCGGGCGCCGATCGACCCCCGGGTTCGTGAACCCGGCACGGGTGGCGGTGTCCACGACCTCCCCGGGATGCCGGTCCGGACCCTGTCCGGTGGGGGCGCCGGTGGCGGGGGAGGGGGATGCCTGGCACGCTGGACGCCATGACTCGAATCGCAATCATCGGTGGAGGAAACATCGGCGAGGCCCTGTTGTCGGGCCTTGCCGCGGACGAGACGGGGGCGGCGTCCGACATCACGGCGAAAGATGTCGTCGTCGTCGACCCGAGCTCGGAGCGGCTCAACGTCCTTCGGGAGCGTTACGGTATCACGACGACGGAGGACCCCGAGGAGGCCGCCGCAGAGGCCGACTACGTCGTCCTGTCGGTCAAGCCGCACATCATCCCGGTGGTCCTCGAGCAGATCGCGGACACCGTCGACGCGAACGACACGGAGACGGTGGTCGTCTCCGTCGCAGCGGGCGTGGGCCTGAACACCCTGGAGAGCGCGCTGGCCGCCGGGGTGCCGGTGGTGCGTGTCATGCCGAACACCCCGATGCTCGTCGGGAAGGGCACCAGCGCCGTCGCCGGTGGCCGGTTCGCCGGTGCCGGACAGGTGGAGGCGGTCCGGGCGCTGATGGAGTCCGTCGGTACCGCCATTGTCGTGGCGGAGAAGGACATGGACGCCGTCACCGCGGTCTCCGGCTCCGGTCCGGCCTACATCTTCCTCGTCGCCGAGGCGATGACGGATGCGGGCGTGCAGCTGGGTCTGACCCGGGCGACCGCGGAGCAGCTCGCCATCGGCACCATCGAGGGTGCGGCGACGATGCTCGCGGCGGGGGAGAACTCGCCGTCGGAGCTCCGTGCGAACGTCACGAGCCCGGGCGGGACGACGGCGGCGGCGCTGCGGTCGCTGGAGGAGAACGGACTGCGGAAGGCGTTCTTCCGTGGCCTCGAGGCCTGTGCGGAACGGTCCAAGGAGCTCGGCCGGCCCGCCGGTAAGGACGACTGATACCCCCGTGCAGGGGTAGTCAGTTATCCCGTTGGTTACTTCTGGTTTCAACTGTGACCACGAGTAGAAACCCGTCACGTCGGATTGCACTGGTGTCATTTATGTCTCTCTGTCGCACCAGTCACAGGAATCCCGCTAGGATGGTCGCAGCGCTCTACGTGTGACAGTCCTGCAGGAGGGGAAGCCTGCAGCGCGTGGCCGCGTCGTAAAGGATGAGAATATGGCAAACGCAGGAAAGAACGACAACGGAACATTTCTCACGGTCGCAGAGGTCGCAGACCTCATGCGGGTGTCGAAGATGACCGTCTACCGGCTCGTCCACTCCGGTGAGCTGCCCGCTGTGCGCGTCGGAAGATCTTTCCGCGTTCACGAGCAGGCGGTCTCCGAGTACCTGGGCGCCTCCGTCTACGATGCGGGCCGCAATGACCAGGTCGGCTGACCCGGTCTGTTCCTGACCCTCCCCGTCGGCTGTGTGCCGACAGGGAGGGTCATTTTTGGGTGACGGGTCCAGGACGATACAATGTTGACCATTCGTGTCGGTTCGGTCAAGGCCGTTACCGTCGCCACCGGGGTCTTCCGGTGCGCGGGAGCCGACCAGTCCGTAACCGAAGTCGAGTGACGAGGAGGACCCATGGGTTCCGTCATCAAGAAGCGCCGCAAGCGTATGTCGAAGAAGAAGCACCGCAAGATGCTGCGCCGTACCCGGGTTCAGCGGCGGAAGCTCGGCAAGTAGAGGGAAGGCCGTTCCGGCCGGACCCCTCTGCGCCGACAGAGACAGGCCCAGAGACAGACGTGGCATCACCGGACGGTGGGGCTGCCGCTGTTTCTGGGCCTGTGGTGTATCCGGGGGACACCTTGGGGGAGTGCCGGCGCAGCGGTAGGGTCAGCCACATGGACAGCCCACAGACGGTCAGGACGCACACGGTCACGCTCATGGTCCGCAGCACCTGCGGGTCCTGCGCCCGCGTCCGGGCGCAGATCGAACCGGTCTGCGCCGGACACGGGGCCCCGTTGGAGGTCGTCGACGTCGACTCGTCGGGACCGCTCGCGGTGGAGTTCGGGGACCGGGTTCCGGTGGTCCTCGTCGACGACGAGGAGATCGCCTGCTGGGAGATCGACGACGAGGAACTCGAGGCCGCGCTCACGGCGTCCTGACCGGGGTCCTTATAACAGCCGCCTCCGCGCCTTTTGTCATCGGGGGGTCTCAACGGATACCGTAGGTAACCGGTACCGCTGACGGATGCGGGGGAGAGGCCCCGCAGAGCGTCCGGCGGATTGACGAACATTGACAATGCAGGAGGCTGTGCGTCCATGGCAGGACTCGGTATGACGGGACCCGCGGCCGTCCTTCTGGTCGGACTGTCCTTCCGGTCGGCACCCGTGCGGGTGCTGGAGAAGACCGCGGTCTCGCCCGGGGAGCTCGCCGACCTGGAGCGTGATCTGCTCGACGGGCAGTGCGTCACCGAGGCCCTGGTGCTCTCGACATGCAACCGGATGGAGTTCTACGTCGCGACCACGGCGTTCCACCCGGCCCTCGACCACGTCGTGGAGACGGTGGCCGCCCACTCCGGCATGGCCGCCGGCGAGCTGGAGCCCTTCCTCTATGTCCGGTACGCGGACGCCGCGGCGGAGCACATGCTCACCGTCGCCGCCGGGCTCGACTCGATGGTTGTCGGCGAACAGCAGGTGATCGGCCAGCTCCGCGCCGCCTACCAGTCCGCGTCGGACACCGGCACGGTCGGCACGACCCTCCACGACCTCACCCAGCGCGCACTGCGCACCGGCAAGCGGGTCCACTCCGAGACCGACGTCGACGGCGCCGGCTCCTCGATGGTGAGTTTCTCCCTCGACCACGCGCTCCGCGAGCTCGGCGTCACGACGATGGCGGGCCACCGGGCGCTGGTCATCGGCGCCGGCGCGATGGCGTCGCTCGCCTCGACCTACCTCGGCCGGGCGGGCGTCGACCACGTGACGGTCGCCAACCGCACGCTGAGCCGCGCCGAGAACCTCGCCGACCACGCCCGGCAGGCCGGCACCGCCGCCGACGCGGTGGACCTCGACGGGATGGCCGCGGTCCTCACCGACATTGACCTGGTGGTCTCCGCGACCGGCGCCGTCGGCACCGTCCTGGGTGCCGCCGAGGTCGCCGCGGCCGAGCAGGAGCGTCCGCACCGGATGGTGCTCGTGGACCTGTCCATGCCCCGCGACATCGAGGACGCCGTCGTGGATGCCTCGGACGCCGCCACCGGTGCCGACGTCCGCCTCCTCAACATCGAGGAACTCAGCGCCCTGGCCGGCGACGGCGGCAGTGACGAGCACGCCGCCCGCGACATCGTGGCGTCCGAACTCGCCGAGTACCTGGACCAGGTCCGGGTGCAGTCCGTGGTCCCCACGGTGAAGGCACTGCGGCAGCGGGCCTCCGAGGTCGTCGACGACGAACTCGGCCAGCTGATCCGCCGGACCCCCGGGATGTCGGACGCCGACCGCGCCGAGGTGACCCGCACCGTCCGGCGCGTGGTCGACAAACTGCTGCACACCCCGACCGTGCAGGTGAAGAAGCTGAGCTCGGCGGGTGGCGCGGTGAACTACGCCGAGGCCCTCGCCGTGCTGTTCAACCTGCCCTCCGGGTCGTCGGCGGCGGTCTCCCGCTCGCTGGACGTCGGTGAGGCCGGCAAGGCCAGGATCGGCAACCTCATGACCGGGGAGGCCTCCTGATGCGCACTCTTCTCGTCGGTACCCGCGCCAGCGTGCTCGCCCGGACCCAGGCCGGCACCGTCAGCGACGCCCTCACCGCCGGCGGCAACCCCGCCGAACTGCACTTCGTCCACACTCCCGGGGACGCCTCCCAGAAGGCGCAGACCCCCGTGAACCGGATCGGTGTGGGTGTGTTCACCGAGACCCTGCGCAACGCCCTCGCCGCCGGCGAGTGCGATGTCGCGGTGCACTCCTTCAAGGACCTGCCCACCGCCGCCGACCCCCGCTTCATCCAGGTCGTGCCGCTGCGCGCGGACGCCCGCGAAGTCCTCGTCAGTCTGGGCAACACCCGGCTGCGTGACCTGCCGGAGGGTGCGCAGGTCGGTACCGGCGCCCCCCGCCGGGTCGCCCAGATCCGCGGACTGCGCCCGGACCTCGGGTGCGTCCCGATCCGCGGCAACATCGACACCCGGATGGGTCGTGTCGGTGACGGCTCCGGCGAGGGTGACCTCGCCGCCGTGGTCCTCGCCCGTGCCGGTCTCGAGAGGGTCGGCGGACTCGCCCGCGCCGCCGAGACGGTCGACCCGGCGGACATCATGCCGGCGCCCGCCCAGGGTGCCCTGTGCGTGGAGGTCCGTGCGGACGACGCCGAGGCTGTCGCCGCCGTCCGGGCACTCGACGACCACGTGTCCCACGCCCGGGCCGTCGCGGAACGGCAGATCCTCGCCACACTGCAGGCCGGCTGCACCGCCCCGGTCGGTGCGTGGTCCGAGGTCTCCAACGGCCGGATGCTGCTGCGCGGCGGGGTGTTCGCCCTCGACGGTTCCCGTCGACTGGTCCGTGAAACCACCGGTGCCTTCGACGGCGCCGACCATGACCATGTGGCCGCCGCGGAACTCGGTGCCCGGATAGGCCGCGAACTGCTCGAGGAGGGCGCCGCCGAGATCATGGCCGCGGCCGCCCCGTCGGGCCCGCTCTGACCACCGTCCCACCTGGCGTCCGGCCGGAACCCCGTCCGACCGCCGCCAGACTCCCCGTCGCCCCCGTCCCGCCCACGAGAACCGAGAAAGCTTCTTGATGACCACTGCCGGAAACACCCTGCCCGGAACCGCCGGTCCGTCGACCGGTGACGGACGTGTTCTGTTCGTCGGCGCCGGACCAGGTAACCCGGAGTTGCTGACCGTCCGGGCCCGGGAGATCCTGGAGAACACGACCTACGCCTGGGTCGCCGCCGACGTCTCCACGCCGGTGCGTGACCTGATCGCAGCCGAACTGCCCGTCCCCGAGTCCAAGCGGGAAGCCGCCGACCGGGCGTGGCAGGCCGAGGTCGCCGCCGCGAAGGAGGCCGGCTCACGCCGCCGCCCGCCGCGTCCGACCGGACTGAGCGCCGCGGAGATCGTCGTCACCGGTGATGTCGACCACGGTGGCGTCCCGCTGCCCCCGGCGGAACTCGCCCGCCAGCTAGTCGACCGCACCCGGGAATCCGGACGCGTGGTCCGGCTCGTCGCCGGTAACCCGGTCGACGACCCGACCGTGCTCGAGGAACTGCGGGAGGTCCAGGCCCTCGGCGCGGAGTTCGAGGTCATCCCGGGCATGACCGGGGCCGGGGCACTGCCCGCGTTCACCGGTATCCCCACCGGCGAGGGCTACACCGCCCTCGACCTGCGTGGTGTGGCTGCCGCCAGTGCGGCGTCCGCGGTCGCGGGAAGCGACAGCGCTGCCGGTGCCGACGGGTCCCAGACCTGCGCGGTGCCCGACTGGGACCGGGTGGCTGCCGCACCCCAGCCGCTGATCATCACGACCACCCCGGCGGATCTGGCGACCATCGCCCGCGAGCTCAAGAGCCGCGGCGTGGCCGGATCCACACCGGCGACCGTGACGACGCACGCCACCACCCGGCTGCAGCGCTCCTACGATGTCACCCTCGACACGCTGAAGTCCGTCGTCGCCTCCTCCGGCCCGCTGGCCAAGGAGACCGAGATGCCGGCGGAGCTCGTGGTGACCGTCGGTGCGCAGGCCTCGCGGCGCAGCAAGTACTCCTGGTGGGAGAACCGGGCCCTGTACGGCTGGAACGTCCTCGTCCCCCGGGCGAAGTCGCAGGCCGGTCCGATGAGTGCCCGGCTGACCGCCCACGGCGCCATCCCGATCGAGGTGCCGACGATCTCCACCGAACCGCCGCGGAACCCGGCGCAGATGGAGCGGGCGATCAAGGGCCTGGTCGACGGCCGGTACCAGTGGATCGTCTTCACCTCCGTCAACGCGGTGAAGGCGGTGTGGGAGAAGTTCGCCGATTTCGGTCTGGACGCCCGCGCCCTCGCCGGCGTCCGGGTCGCCGCCGTCGGGCAGAAGACCGCGCAGGCGGTCCGTGACCTGGGCATCACCCCGGAGCTGCTGCCGCGGGACAACGCCCGCAACGCCGCCGGCCTCGTCGAGGTGTTCCCGCCGTACGACGAGGACCTCGACCCGGTGGACCGGGTGCTGCTGCCCCGGGCGGACATTGCCACGGACACGCTCGTCGCCGGACTCATCGACCTCGGCTGGTCGGTGGAGGATGTCGTCGCGTACCGGACGGTGCGCGCGGCGCCGCCGAGCCAGGAGATCCGCGACATGATCAAGTCCGGCGGTTTCGACGCCGTGTGCTTCACCTCCTCGTCGACGGTGAAGAACCTGGTGGGCATCGCCGGTAAGCCCCACACCCGCACCATCATCGCCTGCATCGGGCCGATGGCCGCGCAGACCGCCCGGGAGCACGGCCTGCGGGTCGATGTCATGCCCGAGGTGGCCGGTGTGCCGGAGCTGGTCGACGCCCTGGCTGCACACGTGGCGAAGCTGCGGGCGAGTGGCGAGCTGCCGCCGCCGCGCAAGCGTCGTCGTCGGCGGCGGACCCAGCCGGAGAGCTGAGCGGGCCGATCCGGGGGGCTGACTGATACTGACCTGCGGCGTGGGGGAGCCGGTCAGTGTCAGGGGGCGAGCAGGGGAGAGAGGCCGGGGTCGGACTCACGGATCCGGCAGCGGATCGTGGCCGGTGGCAGGCTATCTGCCCGCCTGGCAGACATAAACAACGTTCACCCGGGGTGCGGCGGCACTTTTGGCCTGCCAGGGGAACAGATGGCCTGCCAGCCGTGGTGTCCGGCGGCGTCCGGCGGCGTTTGACGGCGTCTGACAATGCCCGACAGCGTCCGACGCCGTCCGGTGGCACCCGACAGTGCTCGACAGCGTCCCAGTGACCCCGGCCACATCGGCGAACGGGGCACACCGGGGAGGGGCGTCACGTAGCATCCCCGGGGTAGCTGCAACCCGGGCCACTGCCGGAGAAACGGGTTCAGCTATATTTATATGTCTGTTAACTGGATAACCGCACCCCAGGGAGAGCCATGACCGGAGAACCACACGCCGCACCGTCCGTGACGGCCACCGAGCTGGAACTCACTGCGGAGGAGGGGAGCGTCTTCGGCCCCGTCAGCTTCACCCTCGGGGCGACCGGTCTCACCGCCATCACCGGACCCGGCGAATCCGGCCGCACCGCACTCTCCCTCGTCATCTCCGGACGGATGAAACCCACCGGCGGCACCGTCGAGGTCCTCGGCATGACCGCACCCGCACAGATCCGCCGGCATGTCGCTCTCGCCGGTGTCGACCAGCTGGACGAACTGCCCCGCTCGGTCCGGGTCCGCGACATCCTCACCGAGAACAAGGCCTGGTCCCGACCCTGGTACCGGCCCACCTCCCGAGCGACCCAGGACGAACTCGTCGCGGTGTGCGCCCCGGTCTTCGGCGACCGTGACCTGCCCCCGCTGGACGCCTGGATCTCCGACCTCACGTCACTCGACCGGCTCCTGCTGCGCATCAGCCTCTCGCTGCGTCCGTCCCACCCGGGCCGGTCGGCCGGTGGCCGGGACATCCGCATGCTCGTCATGGACGACCTCGAGCAGGTACGCGAACACCACGACCGCGCGGTGCTCGTCCACCTGCTCGCCCGGATGGCCGGGAACATGCCGGTCATCGTCAACACGGTGAACCCGCTCCCGCCGGACGCCCCGGCGCACACGGTCGTGCAGCTCGGTGAGGACCCCTCCCACCTGCAGCCGGTCCACAGCGGCTGGGATGATCCGCCGACCGCCGTCCTGCCCACCGCCGAGTCCGAGAACAGGGAGAACTGAGCCGATGCCGAACCTCGCCGGACTGCACGTCGCCAACGAGATGCGCCGCTTCAAGCGGTCCCGTCTCGCACGTCTCGCCGTGATCGCCATGATCTTCATCCCGCTGCTGTACTCGGCGCTGTACCTGTGGGCCTTCTGGAACCCGCTCGACAAGACCGAGGACCTCCCCGTCGCACTGGTCAACAGCGACCGGGGAGCGGAACTGCAGGGCCAGAAGCTCAACGCCGGTGACGAGGTCGTCGACGGTCTGCGCGACAACGACCGCATCAACTGGACCGAGGTCAGCCACCAGGAGGCCGAGGAGGGCGTGCGCGACGGCCGGTACTACTTCTCCCTGGAGCTGCCGGAGAACTTCTCCGAGGCGGTCTCCTCGGCCGCGGGGCAGAACGCCGAGAAGGCCCGGCTCATCGCGACCTACAACGACGCCAACAGCTACCTCTCCACGGTCATCGGCCAGAACGTCATGCGCGAGGTGCTCAACACCGTCGGGACGAAGATCAGCGGCCAGGCCGTGGACAAGGTCCTCATCGGCGTCCTCGACGCCGGCTCCGGCCTCGGCGAGGCCGCCGAGGGGTCCGGGACGCTCTCGGACGGCATCAACCAGCTCTCCGACAAGATCCCCACCCTCACCGGCGGCATCAACCAGCTCAAGGACGGTGCCGGCACCCTCGACAGCGGACTGGGCCAGCTCAAGGACGGCTCCTCGACCCTCGCCGGCGGCACCCAGGAACTCCACGACCAGGTCGGTCAGCTCAACCAGTTGATCGACCAGTCCCCGCGGCTGGCCTCCGGCATCGACCAGCTGGGCGACGGTGCCACGCAACTGCGCGACGGGATCGGCCAGCTGACCGGCCAGCTGGGTGCGGTGACTGACATGCAGGGCTCCGGGGCGTCCTCGTTGCGGGGCGTCGCCGACGACCTGCGGGCATTGAACCTCCCGGCTGCGACGGACGCCGCGAACCGTATCGACGCCACCGCCGCCAGCCTGGAGACCGAGGGCCTCGGCCCGCAGTCGCAGAACGCGCAGGACATGAACCGGCTCAACGACGGTGCCGCCCAGCTCGCCCACCAGCTCGCCGACCCGGACGCCGAATTCCGCGGCGGGATCGACCAGCTGACCGGATCCACCGGACAGCTAACCCGGCTCATCGACGGGGTCTCGCAGCTCAACGACGGTGCCCACCAGCTGGACGCCAACCTCGCCACCGCGAAGGACGGCGCCCACCGGCTCAACGACGGTCTCGGCCAGGCCGCCGGCCAGCTGCCGCAGCTCACCGACGGGGTGGGGCAGCTCAAGGACGGGGCGAACGAACTCCACCAGCGCCTCGCCGACGGGGCGAAGCAGGCCCCGACCTGGAACGACGGCCAGCGCGTCCAGGCGGCCAGCACCATCGGCGGACCGGTCTCCCTCGACCAGGGCGACGACGCCCAGGGCAGCTCCTTCGGCAAGGGCCTGGCACCCTTCTTCTTCTCGCTCGCCCTGTTCATCGGCGGCATCGTCGTCTTCCAGATACTCAAACCGCTGCAGCAGCGGGCCGTCGCCGCCGGTGTCGGCGCGGTCCGGGCGGCGATCGACGGCTTCGTGCCGCCGGCACTCATGGCCGCCGGACAGGCGGTCGTCATGGTCGCGGTCAGTGTGCTCGCCGTGGGCCTGGACGTCGCGAACCTGCCGGGCTACACCGCCGTGGCGATCCTCGTCGCCCTGGCGTTCATGGCGGTGAACCAGGCGCTCAACGCCCTGCTCGGCCCGGGGCCGGGCCGGGTGACCTCCCTGGCGCTGCTGATGGTCACGGCGGTCTCCTCCGGCGGCATCTACCCGGTGGAGACCCAGAATCCGCTCATCCAGGCCATCCACCCGTTCAACCCGATGACCTACGCGGTCAACGCGCTGCGGCAGACGCTCTACGGCTTCCACGACGCCCGGCTGTGGACCGGCATCGCCGTGCTCGTCGCGACGATCGTCGTCTCCCTGGCGGTCACCGCGTTCTCGGCGCGGACGCAGCGGACGTGGTCGATGAAGCGGCTGCACCCGGTGCTGCCGGTGTAGCTGCGCGTGTAGCGTCGGGTACATGAGCAACCCCGGCACACACCCCGACATCGCAACCCCGTTCCGCCGTCCGCGGCGGCTGCGTACCTCAGCCACCATGCGCGACTTCGTGGCGGAGACCCACCTGGATCCCGCCCAGTTCGTGCTGCCCGTCTTCATCGCCGACGGCATCGACGCGCCCCGCGACATCAGTGCGATGCCCGGTGTGCAGCAGCACACCGAGGATTCCCTGCTCCGCCTCGCTGAGGACGCCGTGAAGGCCGGTGTCGGCAGCATCGACGTGTTCGGCGTCCCGACGCCGGAGGACAAGGACGCCACCGGGTCGCAGGCCTGGGCCGCCGACGGCATCCTCAACAAGGGGGTCGCCGCGCTGCGCCGTGAGTTCGGTGACGACCTGCTCGTCATGGCGGACACCTGCCTGGACGAGTTCACCGACCACGGCCACTGCGGTGTGCTGACCACCGACCGGTTCGGCAAGACCGTCGTCGACAATGACGCCACCCTGCCGCTCTACGCGCAGATGGCGGTCAGCCAGGCGGAGGCGGGCGCCCACATCGTCAGCCCCTCCGGGATGATGGACGGCCAGATCCGGGTCATCCGCGAGGCGCTGGACGCCGCCGGCTTCCAGGACGTCAGCATCCTCGCGTACTCCGCGAAGTACGCCGGCGCCTTCTACGGCCCGTTCCGTGAGGCCGTCGGATCCTCGCTGCAGGGCGACCGGAAGACCTACCAGCAGGATCCGCGCAACGCCCGGGAGTCCCTGCTGGAGGTGGAACTCGACATCGAGGAGGGGGCGGACATGGTGATGGTCAAGCCGGCCATGCCGCACCTCGACATCCTCCGCGAGGTCGCCGACATGTCGAGTGTGCCCGTCGCCGCCTACCAGGTCTCCGGCGAGTACTCGATGATCAGCGCCGCCGCGCAGAACGGCTGGATCGACCGGGAGAAGGCGATCATGGACTCGCTGTACGGTATCCGCCGCGCCGGTGCGGACATCATCCTCACCTACTGGGCGGTCGAGGCGGCCGGGCTGCTCGCCCGGTAGCCGCGCCGTCGACGGTGGTTGGCTAGAGTTGCAGGCGATATGACTCAGCAGAATATGCCGCAGCCGCCCCGGATGGGACGCCAGAACGGACTCGCGCCGTCGGTCAAGGGCGCCCCGGAGAACGTCCGCCTGGGCGTCCGGGCCTGGTACACGGTCGCCGTCCTGCAGGCCCTCACCGCCGTCCTCCAGATGATCCTGAACTTCCACGACCGCAGTGCCGTGGTCCAGCAGGTCAAGAAGCAGACCGAGGGGGTCGACCTGCCGTCGGGCATCACGCAGGACATGCTCGTCACCGGCACCATCGTCACCGGACTGCTCGTGACGCTCATCGCCGTCGGCCTGTGCGTGTGGCTGACCAACCGGGTCGGCCGGGGTGCGGTGCGCTCCCGCATGTTCCTGTGCATCGGGTCGGTCTACCTGGCCCTGATGGCGCTGCTGCAGACCTTCTCCTCGGGACCGGACACCGACGGCACCCTGCTGGTGCTACTCATCGGGATCGGGACGATCCTGTCCGGGGTGGTCGCCGTCGTCGGCATGTGGCTGGTGCTGCGTCCGGACAACGCCGAGTGGTTCGGGATGCCGGACCGCAAGCAGATGGAGGAGTACGCCGACCAGCTCGCCAAGCGCAGTGCGGAGCTGGACCGGGAGAAGAAGGCGGAGAAGGCGAAGAAGGAACAGAAGAAGAAGGACGACAGGAACTCGACGTTCGGCGGGAAGGGGCGCTGAGCGATGCCGACGATGTTCCCCACCCCGACCGGTCCGGGGAACGACCGGAACCGGACGGCGGCACCGTGGCGTCCCGGCGACCGTCGGCCGGGGGTGGTGACCGCCGCCGGGGTCCTGCTCGCACTGTGTGCCGTACTCCTCGCCGTCTCCGGTGTGGTGATGGTCGTGGCGACCCCGCCCGAGACCACGGACGCCGACCTCGCCGACCGGTGGGACACCATCGCCACGGCCCTGACCTGGCTGGGTGCGGTGGAGATCGTCATCGCCCTCGCCCTCGCCGTCGTCGTCCCCGGGGTGGTCCGTGGTGACGCCCGCCGCCGCACCTGGGCCGGCGGTATCGCCGGGGCGGGGATCCTCGTTACCCTCGTGTGCTGGGTCTTCGTCAACGGCGGCCTCGGCCAGGCGATCCTCGCCCTGGTCCTCGCGATCGCCTGCCTGGCCATGTACCGCCCGGCGGTGCGTACCTACTACCACCGGGAGCCGGGACAGTGACCACGCCGCAACCGGACGCCGACCGGGACAGGACGACCCGCGGGCCTGACGACGATCGCACCGCCGGCGGCGCCGACACGGTCCCGGAGGAGCGTGCCGCCCGGGCTATCGCGGAGGCGAAGGCGGCGGCGCGGTCCGCCGGACTGCTGCTCTCCGACGACGGTGCTTCCGCTGCCGCCGGCGGCGCTTCGGGGACCGGCGGCACAGACGGCACACCGGACACCGACGGCACGGCCGGCCGCGGCGCCCTCACCTCCTTCACCTTCCACCTCTCCGGCCTGACCTCGGCGGTCCGCGCCCGGCAGGTCGAGGACGCCCTCAACGAGGTCCCCGGCGTGCAGGCCCGCGTCATCTTCTCCACCGACATGGCCTGGGTGACCGCCCCCGACACACTCTCGCCTGACGTCCTGCGCGCCCTCATGGCCGAACTCGGGGTGGATTCCTGGCTGACCACGGCGTCCCTGCGCCGCCGGTCCGAACGCCTCGGCAGTGACGAACGGTCGCGCCGCCTGCGCCGCAGCCGCGCCGCCGTCCGGCGGCGTCAGCGGTCCCACCGGCAGGCCCGCGAGCAGCAGCGTGAACAGGCCCGGGCACGCCTCAGCGCGGTCGGACGCCGCGGCACCGGGTCCGCGGCCCCCGGAGGCAACGCCGGGACCGAGGTGCTCTACACCGCCCGTGACCTGATCACCAACAGTCGGCTGCTCATCGCCGTCGTGCTCGGTCTGCCGGTCGTTCTGCTGCAGAACGTGGAGGCCTGGCAGTTCGACTACTGGCAGTGGGTCAGCCTCGGACTGTCCCTGCCGGTGGTGGTGTGGAGTGCCTGGCCGTTCCACCGCGCGCTGCTGTCCGGACTGCGCCGGGGGATGAGTGCGCTGGACACGGCGTCCTCCCTCGCCGTGGTCACCGCCTTCCTGTATTCGCTGGGCGTCATGCTGTTCGGCGGGACCGTCGGCGACCCGCAGTGGCGGTCCGGGCCGGCGTGGACCGCCTTCGCCTACGACGAACACAGTGCGATCTTCCTCGACGTGGCCTGCGGGGTGACGATCCTGCTGCTGCTCGGTCGCCTGGCGTCCCGCCGGACCCGCATCCGCTCGGCCCTGCTGCTCGACGCCCTCTCCACTGACGGGGCGGCCCCCGTCACCGTCGTGCGCAACGACCGCCGGGGCAAACCCCTGAAATTCCAGATCAGCACCGCGGAGATCCGGGTCGGCGACGACATCCTCGTCCCCAACGGGGCGACCGTCCCCGTCGACGGCGAGGTCGTCGGCGGCAAGGCCCAGGTCGACATGGGGCCGTTCGGCCGCGGCGCCGGGAGCGGGGACGCCGCCCTGGTCGGGGTGACGGTCAACTCGCGGATCTACGCCGGCGCCCGCAACCTGGGCGGCCCGTTGAAGATCCGGGCGCAGCGCACCGGATCCCGCACCCGGCTCGCCGCCATGGCCCGGTGGATCCGGGCCGCCGAACGCGACGAGAACCGGCTGGACCAGGTCGCCACCCGCTCCGCCTCACTGCTGGTGCCGTGGGCACTCGTCCTCGCCGTCATCGCCTTCAGCACCTGGGTGCTCATCGCCGACAGTCCCGAAGTGGGCATGGCCGTGGGCCTCGCGGTCCTCGTCGCCGTCGCCCCGGTGACCCTCGCGGTCTCCACCACCCTCGCGCTGCGTGTCGGCCTGGCCCGTGCGGCCGCCGGCGGCACCCTGCTGCGCAACGCCAACACCATCCACCAGCTCGCCGCGGTCGACACGATCATCTTCAACCGGGCGGGCACCCTGACCACCGGCCAGATGCAGGTCGTCGGGGTCACCGCGGCGAAGGGGGAGAATCCCGAGATGGTGCTGCGCGTCGCCGGGGCCCTGGCCCTGGAGAGTCGCCACGCCGTCTCCCGCGCCATCGTCCGTGCCGACCGGGAGGCCCGGGACACCGGCTCCGGCGGCTCCTCGGTGCCGCACTGGCTCGAGACCGGCCCCGTCGAGGTGGACGCCGCCGGGACGTTCCGCGCCAACATCGAACTGCCCACCGTCGAAAAGGAGGACTCCGCGACGTCGGAGGGCCGGGGGCGGACCGTTCGCCACGTCCAGGCCACCCTGTGGCGTCCCCGGGACCTCTCCGAGCTCAGCGATCCGGCGCTGGCCAATGCCGCGGTCGGGGGCGGCGTCCCGCTCGTCGTCAGCTGGAAGGGCCGGGCCCGTGGCGTGATCAACGTCGCCGACACGGTCAAACCGGACGCCGAGAAGGCGGTCAACGAGCTCGAGGACATGGACATCGAGACCACGATGCTCGCCCGGGACACCTATCCGGTCGCCCGGCGGATGGCCAACTCCCTCGGCATCTCCACCGTGCTCGCCGGCATCGCCCCGGGGCGCAAGGCCGCGACGGTGCGCAGCGTCCACGCCCGCGGCGCGACCGTCGCCATGGTCGGTGACAAGGACATCCTCGACTGCCTGCGGGTCGCCGACGTCGGCATCCTCATGGGCTCCGCCGACCGCATCGACAACGCCGAGAGCGACGTCGTGCTCATCCGCGAGGACATCTCCGTCATCCCCCAGGCCGTCAACCTCGTCCGCCACGTCCGCGCCACCGTGGACTGGAACCTGTGGCTGGCCTGGGGCTACAACATCCTCGCCCTGGTGCTCAGTGTGCTCGGAGTGCTGAACCCGCTGGTCGCCACGGTCCCGATGCTGGCCTCCTCGCTGCTCATCGAGTGGCGGTCCGCGCGGATCGGCACCCGTGACTACACGGCGTCGGCCGACGGCAGTTCCGCCCGGAACAGCGGTGGCCTGCCGAGCCGGTGGGTGGGGCTGCGGTCCTGGGCCGGGGAGAACCTCCTGCCCTGGCAGTCCGACTAGCGGACGTCGAATGGCTATGCTGGACAGGTGATGAGTGAACAGCGCGAAGAGCACACCGAGAAGAACCTGACCAGCAGTGCGGCGGCGATGGCGGAGGCACGCCGGGTGATCCCCGGCGGGGTGAACTCCCCGGTCCGTGCCTTCGGCTCCGTCGGCGGGACCGCCCCGTTCATCGCCTCGGCGAAGGGGTCCAGGCTCACCGACATCGACGGCAACGACTACGTCGACCTGGTCTGCTCCTGGGGCCCGATGATCCACGGGCACTCCCACCCGGCCGTCGTCGAGGCGGTGCAGCAGGCGGTCGCCAAGGGCGTGTCCTACGGGGCGCCGACGCTCGGCGAGATCGCGCTGGCCGAGGAGATCATCGGCCGCACCAGCGTCGAGGAGATCCGGATGGTTAACTCCGGGACCGAGGCGACGATGTCGGCGGTCCGGCTGGCGCGCGGTTTCACCGGCCGCGACAAGATCCTCAAGTTCATCGGCTGCTACCACGGCCACGTGGACTCGCTGCTCGTCGCCGCCGGGTCCGGTGTCGCGACGCTCGGTCTGCCGGACTCGCCCGGCATCACCGCCGCCGCGGCGGCCGAGACTATCACCGTGCCCTACAACGACCTGGACGCCGTCCGGGAGGCGTTCGCCGCCCACCCCGGCGAGATCGCCGCGGTCATCGCGGAGGCCTCGGCCGGCAACATGGGCTCGGTCCACCCGGACGAGGGCTTCAATGCCGCGCTCAAGGAGATCGCCCACGCCGACGGTGCCCTGCTGATCCTCGACGAGGTCATGACCGGTTTCCGTACCTCCCGCAAGGGCTGGTTCGGGGTCGACGGGGTGGCCGGCGACCTCACCACCTTCGGCAAGGTCGTCTCCGGCGGTATGCCGGCGGCGGCCTTCGGCGGACGGGCGGACATCATGGAGATGCTGGCCCCGGTCGGGCCGGTCTACCAGGCGGGCACCCTGTCCGGGAACCCGGTGGCGATGGCCTCGGGACTGACGTCACTGCAGCTGGCGGACGAGTCCGTCTACGCCACGCTGAACGCCAACGCCGACCGGCTGGACTCGCTGATCTCCGCGGCGCTGTCGGCCGAGGGCGTGGCGCACCACATCCAGCGGGCCGAGTCGATGCTGTCGATCCGGTTCGCCGAGGGGCAGGGCCGCAACTTCGACGACATGCAGGCGGCGGACACCTTCCGGTACGCACCGTTCTTCCACGCGCTGCTGGACGCCGGGGTCTACGGTCCGCCGAGTGTCTTCGAGACCTGGTTCGTCTCGACGGCGCTCACCGACGACGACTTCGCCCGCATCGAGGCGGCCCTGGTGCCGGCGGCGAAGGCTGCCGCGGCGGCGACGGCCTGACCGACACGGGCCGGTGATATCTGCGGCAGAGGACACGTCAGGACAGCAGGATAAGTAGGGTAGGGTGACCTACTATGACGCTTCTCTGCCGACACTCACCGTCACGCCGTGCTTCCGGGGCGCCGCTGACGGCACTGGCCGCCGTTCTCTCTGCGGTCCTGGCCACCGTAGGTCTCACCGCCTGCGGTTCCGATGACGGGGGAAACGACGGTGCCGACAGTTCCGGGGTCAGCATCACCCATGCTCTCGGTACCGCGGTGATCCCTGAGACCCCGGAACGCGTCGTTACCCTGGGGCAGGGGTCTGCTGAGACAGCGATGTCCCTCGGTGTGGTTCCCGTCGGTATGGAGGAGTACCCGTGGGCGGCGGACGACTCGGGCTACCTGCCGTGGATCCGCGAGGAACTCGAGAAGGAGCACGTCACCGCGGACGACTACCCAGAGCTCATCGACGCAGGCGACGGTGGGGTCAACGTCGAACAGATCGCGAAACTGGACCCCGACGTGATCCTCGCACCCTGGTCAGGTATCACCCAGGACCAGTACGACGACCTCTCCGCCCTCGCCCCGACCGTCGCTTACCCGGAGAAGCCGTGGACGATCGACTGGAAGGACCAGATCACCACCGTCGCCACGGCGCTGGGGCAGAAGGACCGGGCGGACGACCTCATCGGTGGAATCAACGACCGCTTCGCCGCCGTCAGGGACGAACACCCGGAGTTCGGTGACCACGATTTCGCCTTCATCTACAACCAGGGGGCCGGCGGGAACCTCGGAGTGTTCCTGCCCACCGAGCAGCGGTCCGCGATGGTGGAGAACCTCGGTTTCCGCGTCGCGCCGTTCGTCGAGCAGATGAAGGGCAACGAAAAAGAGGGAACCGACTCGGCGGAGTTCAGTATGGAGCAGGCCTCCCGGCTCAACGACGTTGACATGCTGTTCACCTTCTATTCCGACGAAGGCAACCGTCGGGAGATGGAGGCACAGCCGGTGTACGGCGACATTGCGGCGATCAGACGCGGCTCAGTGGTCGCACCGACGGACAACGCGTTCGTCACGGCGTCCTCCATCATCAATCCGCTGACGGTTCCGTGGTCGATCGACCGGTATGTACCGATGATCGGGGACGCCCTGCGCCACGTGGGATGAGACCGGGTCAGCGCTGTGCTGTGTCCGCCCGTTGCGTCGGGCCGTCGCATCCCTGCGTTTCCGGCAGTCAAAGGATTTTCGGCGCACTCCGGCGCTGCTCGCCCGCAGCCGCCCGAAGTTTTACCACCTCCGGCGCCCGGAAAGCCGCAAAACCCCAGGTCACCGAAAAAAATACCGGCTTCAGGTGGTAAGATTTCCGGCTGTCGGCCCGGGAGCCCGGGGGTCGTCGATCCGCCCGCCGGCGACCGACCGGCGGTGGGGATACCTGTCGGCGACCTGTCGATCGGGTGGCAGCGGGATGCCAGATTCATGGCTGCCGCATGGCAGAATCATGACAGTCTTTCACCTGCGGTGTCGGGGGTGCGTCCCCGGCGGCGTCCCGAGCGGGACCGGAACGTATGCCGGGCGGGGTCCGGCGTCCGTGAAGCAGGACACGCCACTTATGACCTCAGCACCAACGGCGGTACGCTCGGAGGTCATGAGCACGATCGTCCATCTCGTCCGTCACGGCGAGGTACACAACCCGGACCGCATCCTCTACGGGCGGCTTCCCGGCTGGCACCTGAGTGTCCGCGGACGGCAGATGGCCGCCGCCGTCGCCCGGGACTTCGCCGACCACGACATCCGGGCGCTCGTGGCCTCCCCGCTGCAGCGCGCGCAGGAGACCGCCGCGCCGATCCTCGCCGGCCTCAACGCCGCCGGCGCCGGTCTCGACCTCGTCACCGACGAGGACCTGCTCGAGGCGGGCAACGACCTGCAGGGTCTGCACATCAAGGGCGTCCGGTCCGCGCTGTGGAACCCGAAGCGCTGGCCGATGCTGCGCCAGCCCAGCATCCCGAGCTGGGGTGAGCCCTACACCGAGATCGTCGACCGGATGTGGCTCGCCATCGACCGCGCCCGCGTCAGCGCCCTCGGCCACGAAGCGGTGTGCGTCAGCCACCAGCTGCCCGTCGTCTGCGTCCAGCGCGACGTGCAGGGCCTGCCGCTGCAGCACAACCCGGCGAACCGGCGCTGCAACCTCGCCTCGGTGACCTCCCTCGTCTTCGACGGGCCGGGCGACACCGAACTCACCGACATGATCTACTCGGAACCCGCGCAGGAGATCTGACATGCGCACCCGCCCCGTCCTC
Organism: Drosophila nannoptera; assembly: GCA_020883555.1. Classification (NCBI taxonomy): domain Eukaryota; kingdom Metazoa; phylum Arthropoda; class Insecta; order Diptera; family Drosophilidae; genus Drosophila; species Drosophila nannoptera. The sequence goes on along the minus strand of JABVZY010000439.1, from coordinate 113,731 downwards.
CGCACGGTCCTCGCCGCCACCGCCGCGGCAGCCCTGTCCTTCGGCATCGCCGCCTGCGGCAGCGACAGCACCGCCGGACAGGACGCCGTCGCCATCGGCGGCACCTTCGAATTCGTCTCACCCGGCGGCCAGACGGAGATCACCTACGATCAGGCGGACCGGAAGCAGGTCGGTGACCTGCAGGGCGATTCCCTCATGGATCCGGGGAAGACCGTCGGCCTCGACGACTTCGACGGCAAGGTCGTCGTCCTGAACGCCTGGGGCCAGTGGTGCGGACCGTGCCGGAGTGAGTCCGACGACCTGGAGCGCGTCCAGGAGCGGCTCGCCAAGGACGGCCGCGGCACCATCCTGGGCATCAACGTGCGCGATCCTTCCCGGGACAAGGCCCAGGACTTCGTCACGGACAACGGCATCACCTACCCGTCGCTGTACGATCCGCCGTTCAAGTCGGCGCTCGCCCTCGGCGGCATCCCGGCGTCCGTCATCCCGACGACCGTCGTCCTCGACAAGCAGCACCGCCCCGCCAAGGTCTTCCTCCGTGAGATCACCGAGGACGACCTCTGGGGTGCCGTCGAACCGCTGCTGGGCGAGTGAGCATGTCCGACCTCGGTTCGACGTTCTCCGATGCGGTGACCACCGGTCCGCTGCTGCTCGGCCTGCTGGCCGCGGCCGTGGCCGGGCTGGTCTCGTTCGCGTCCCCCTGTGTGATCCCGCTGGTCCCCGGATACGTCTCCTATCTCGCCGGCGTGGTCGGTGCGGACGCCGAGTACACCGCCGAGGGCACCGTCGTGACGAAGAAGCGCGGCCGGGCCGGTGGCGCGGCGCTGCTGTTCGTCCTCGGTTTCACGGTGGTCTTCGTCCTCGCCACCGCCACGGTGTTCGGCGCGATCAGCGCGATCCAGGTCAACCAGGAACTGCTGATGCGCATCGGTGGCGCGGTGACGATCATCATGGGCGTGGTCTTCATGGGCTTCATCCGGCCGCTGCAGACCGACACCCGCATGGCGCCCCGTCGCTGGTCGACGGTGGTCGGCGCCCCGCTGCTCGGAGCGGTCTTCGCCCTCGGCTGGACGCCCTGCCTGGGCCCGACCCTCGCGGCGATCATCTCCGTGTCCGCCGGTACCGAAGGCACCACCGCCGCCCGCGGCGTGGCACTGATCATCGCCTACTGCCTCGGCCTGGGCATCCCGTTCATCCTCGTGGCCCTCGGCTCGTCGAAGGCCCTGCGCGGGGTGGGCTGGCTGCGGCGGCACTCCCGCACCATCCAGCTCATCGGCGGGGCGCTGCTGGTCATCGTCGGTATTCTCCTGGTCACCGGTCAGTGGGCGGTGTTCGTGGACTGGATCCGCCAGTGGCTGATCTCGGACACGACCCTGCCCATCTAGCCGGGGCCGACCCGTCCCGGGCCATCCCCACCCCGTCCCGTCCAGCCCGTTCCCGCCCGTCCCGTCCTCCCAGAATCGTGTTGTAGAAAGGTCCCCATGATGCGCAGTATCCTCCGGTGGCCGAGAAAAGCCTGGCAGTGGTTGACGAAGATGCGGACCGCCCTGGTCCTGCTCTTCCTCCTCGCCCTGGCGGCCGTCCCGGGGGCACTGCTCCCGCAGCGTTCCCTCAACGAGGGCAACGTCGAGCAGTACCTGCAGGCCAACGGGAAGATCGCGGAGATCTACGACAAGCTGGGACTGTTCGACGTCTTCAGCTCCGGCTGGTTCGCCGCGATCTACGTCCTGCTCTTCATCTCGCTGATCGGCTGCATCCTGCCGCGCACCGTCGACCACATCAGGGCGCTGCGTAACAAGCCGCCGGCCGCCCCGCGCCGCCTCGACCGGATGCCGAACTACATCTCCGGCACTGTCGAGGCGTCCCCCGAGCAGGTCAAGAAGGAGATCGGCCGCCGCTTCCGCAAGTGGCAGGGCGGTGCGACCGAGGCGGACAAGGACCGTGCCGGCAAATGGTCGTACTCGGCCGAGCGCGGCTACTTCCGCGAGTTCGCGAACCTGGTGTTCCACCTGTCGCTCGTCGGCATCCTGGTCACCGTGCTGGTCGGCCGCCTGGTCTACTACGAAGGCCAGGTCATCGTCGTCGCCGGCACCGACAACTCGCAGTTCTGCAACACCGCCGTCGCGAACTTCGACTCGCTGCGCTACGGGCCGACGTTCGACGGCACCACACTGTCCCCGTTCTGCGTGAACGTGAAGAACTTCGACGCCGAATTCCTGCCCAGCGGGCAGGCCGTCAGCTTCAAGTCCGACATCGACTACGCCGAGGGCGACGATGCCCTCAAGCCGGTCGACCAGTGGAAGCAGCACGAGCTGAAGGTCAACCACCCGCTGACGATCGCCGGCAACCGGGTGTACCTGCAGGGCCACGGCTACGCGCCGACGTTCACGGTCACCTGGCCCAACGGCGAGACCCGGACCGACACGGTCCAGTTCCGCCCGGACGACATGACCAACTTCCTGTCCTCGGGTGCCCTGAAGATGGACCCGCCGGCGGGCATGTACCCCGACCTGCAGGACCGCCGGAAGAACCAGCTGGCGATCCAGGGGCTCTTCGCCCCGACGGCGCAGTTCTCCGGGGAGAACAATTCGCTGCTGCAGTCGAGCTTCCCGTCGATGAAGGATCCGGCGGTCGCGGTGGACATCTACCGCGGTGACGTCGGCCTGGATTCCGGTACCGGCCAGGACATCTTCAGTCTCGACTCCACCCAGCTGCACTCCGGTGCCCTGCAGAAGCTCGACCGGGTGAACCTGAAGACCGGTGAGGACGTCACCCTCGACAACGGCACGAAGGTGCGGTTCGACGGGGCCAAGCAGTTCGTCAACCTCCAGGTGAGCAAGGACCCGACCGAGGTGTGGGTGCTGTTCTTCGCCCTGCTGATGCTCGTCAGCCTGGTGGGCTCGCTGACCGTGAAGCGGCGCCGGTTCTGGGTGCGTGTCGCCGACAACGGTGACGGCACCACCTCGCTGCAGATCGCCGGTCTGGCCCGGACGGACTCCGCCGGCTGGGGCCGGGAGTTCAACCGGGTGTCCGAGGAGCTGCTGCACCTCGACGAGGAGGAACTCGACGAGGAGTTCGACCAGACCGACAGTGAGTGGGACGACTGGGAGGACGAGCTGGAGCGCGAGGTGCACCAGCAGATCGCCTCGGGTGAGCTGCGCGGTCCGGACGCGGGCGACACGAAGAACGACACGAACAGCACGAACGACACGAACAGTACGGACGAGAAGAACGGCGGGAGCACCGACCGGCCGGACGCCGGGAACTGACCGCGGGCCGTGTCCTGCGCCACAGTCGGCGTCCGGGATGTTGGCCGGGGAGGTTCCCCGGCGGTAGCGTGGGTGTGCACATATGCCTTGCCGATGGAGGATATGACGGATGTACGTCAATCAGGACCTGGCGGAGTTTTCGGACCTCGCCTATAAGACGGCGGTGGCGCTGTATCTCGTGAGCCTCGCGGTGTCGCTCGTCTACTACGGGATGCTGCGGTCGGCCACCGAGGCCCGCCGCGAGCGGTCGCGGATCCTCGGGGAGGCGAAGGCGGCGGCGGCCGAGAAGGTCGCCGTTCCGGTCGGCGCCGGTTCCGGTGCCGACGCCGGCAAGGACGACCGCTCCGATGTCTCCGGCATCGCCAGCGGGTCACTGTCCGAGGCGGACCTGCCGAAGACCTTCCAGATCGACGCGATCCGGGCGAAGCACCGGCGCGCCGACATGTGGGGCGGGATGACCCAGACCATCATCTGGCTGACCGTCGCCGTCCACCTGCTCTTCCTCGTCACCCGCGGCTGGTCCGCCCACCGGTTCCCGTGGGGCAACCTGTTCGAGTACGTCTCGGTCGTCTCCGGCATGGCGATGGTCATCGCCTGCGTGGTCCTGCGCCGCAAGTCCATGCGGGTGCTGTGGCCGTGGCTGCTCACCCCGATCATCGTCCTGCTGTTCTACGCGGGCACCGAGCTCTACGCCGACGTCGCGCCGGTCGTGCCCTCGCTGAAGTCGAACTGGTTCTGGATCCACGTCACCACCGTCTCCTTCGGTGGCGGCATCGGCCTGGTGTCCGGTATGGCGTCGCTGCTGTACCTGCTGCGCCGCGCCCAGCCGAAGGGTGAGGAGCACGGCATCCTCGGCAAGATCGTGTCGCCGCTGCCGGACGCCTCGAAGCTGGACGCCCTGGCCTACCGGTCCGCGATCTGGACGCTGCCGGTCTTCGGCCTCGGCGTGATCTTCGGCGCGATCTGGGCCCACTCCGCCTGGGGCCGGTTCTGGGGCTGGGACCCCAAGGAGACCGTCTCGCTGATCACCTGGCTGCTGTACGCCGCCTACCTGCACGCCCGTGCGACGCCGGGGATGCGCGGCAAGCCGGCGGCGTGGATCAACGTCCTGGCCTTCGCCACCATGGTCTTCAACCTCTTCTTCATCAACATGGTGGTCTCCGGCCTGCACTCCTACGCCGGACTGAACTGATGTCGGTCCCGACCACCGACCGGCCCCGCCGGATCACCCGCCTGCTGGTGACCGGCGGGGCCGGTTTCATCGGTTCCAACTTCATCCACCGCACCCGCGCGACGCATCCGGATGTGACGGTCACGGTGCTGGACGCGATGACCTATGCCGCGAATCCGGCGAACCTCGCCGGCCTGACCGGGGTGGAGCTGGTCGAGGGGGACGTCTGCGACGGCGTCCTGGTGGACCGTCTCGTCGGCGCCCTCGCCGAGGTCCCCGCGGGACAGGACGCCGCCTCCGCCGGTGAGGCCGCGGTCGTGCACTTCGCGGCCGAGAGCCACAACGACAATGCGCTGCGCGACCCGCTGCGGTTCGTGCGGTCGAACACCGACGGGACGGCGGTCGTGGCCGAGGCGTGCGTGCGCCACGGCGTGCGGCTGCACCACATCTCCACCGACGAGGTCTTCGGCGACCTGCCGTTGCGTGGGTCGGGGGAGCCGGGGGCGGAGGACCGCTTCACCGTCGACACGCCGTACCGGCCGTCGTCGGTGTACTCGGCCTCGAAGGCTTCGGCGGACCACCTGGTGCGCGCGTTCGTCCGCAGTCACGGGCTGCGGGCCACGATCTCGAACTGCTCGAACAACTACGGGCCGCGGCAGCACCCGGAGAAGTTCCTGCCCCGGCAGATCACCGGACTGCTCGACGGGGAGACGCCGCGCCTGTACGGCACCGGTGACAACGTGCGCGACTGGATCCACGTCGACGACCACAATGACGCGGTGTGGGCGGTCCTGGAGCGCGGCGTGGACGGCGGGACGTATCTCATCGGCGCCGACGGCGAGCGGTCCAACCTGGAGTGTGTGCAGGATCTGAACCGGTTGTTCGGCCGGGATCCGCAGGATTTCGTCCACGTCACGGACCGGCCGGGCCATGACCGGCGGTACGCCATCGACCCGTCGTCGGTCCGGGAGCTGGGGTGGTGGCCGCGCTACACCGACTTTGCGGCCGGTCTGGCGGCGACAGTGCAGTGGTACCGCGACCACCGGGACTGGTGGGAGACCGCCAGGAAGGACGCCGAGCTGGTCTACCGGCAGTCCGAGGAGATCCTCTAGGCGCGTGGTCCTGGCGCGCCTGGCCGGACATGGTGGTGGCGGGCACCCCACGACACGGCGCTGTCGACCTCGGCCGGATCGGGCGGTCCGGACGGTAGGGTCGGGGACCATGACGAGACTGAACCGGACCCTCACCCGTACCGCCCTCACCGCCTCGACACTTGCCCTGGCTGCAGGGGTGGCAGCCCCTGCAGCGTCGGCCGACACCCCGGACCGGGGCATCTACCCGCAGTCCGGCCACGTGTGGGTGGACCCCGTCTCGACCCAGGTCCTCTCCGCACTCCCGGTCGCCGGCGCCGCCGGTGCGGCGAAGGACGGCCTGCTCACCGTCGCCGGCCCCTCCACGACGGTCGCGGTGCTCTCCACCGTGCAGCACGTCGTCGACGGCCCGGTACGCCAGGCAGCGGGTATGCCCGGTTCCGGTGTGGACGTGAACTGGCAGATCTCCCCGGACGGCGGTGCTGTGGCCAACACCACCGAGATCCGCTGAGGCGGAGCCCTTCCCGGGGAAGGGGGCTGTGAAAGATACGTAAGCGTATCTTGTTATATTCATCTCATGACGTTAACTCGAGAGATGACATGGAAGTCCACCCTCCTGGCCGGAATCGCGGTTCCGACCCTCACCATCGCCCTCACTGCCTGCTCGTCCGATGATGATTCGGGCATCGCCATCGACGGTGCACCGGACGGCTTCAGCGTCACCGAGCCGGGCAGCGAACTCTCAGTGGACGACACCGCCCATGTCGTCACCAAGCACAGCGACGGCCCGACCCGGTTCTTCGACCTCGGCCCGGTCACATTCCGCGACCTCCCGGCCGATGCTGCGGAACTGAACGGCGGCAATGACGACGTCGACCACTTCGTGTGCGTCGGGTGGGACGTCACCTACCGCGGGGACGCGGGCAACGGCACGAACCCGGACGATGAACGTCCTGTCGCCGATCCCCAGGTCACCGCCGTGGGGGAGCAGGGGCAGCCCGCCAACTCCGTGATGATGGATCTGTCGGACACCTGCGGATCCCGGGATGACGAGCTCCCGGACTCCTCGGGCGACCTGGAGGTCGACCACACCTACAAGGCCACCAAGCTCAGCTATGTGGGCAAGGACGGCAAGGGCGTCGACCCGACGGGCATCAAGTTCTCCTTCAGCGGGGACATCCCCGGGCTCGAGGACCCCGAGGACATCACCTGGAACTGAGTCCGACTGCCGGACCGGACTCCCGCCCTCAGGCCAGGAACTTCGGCCGCGCCTTCTTCAGCAGGGCCAGGCCCTTGCGCAGCTGCCTGTGCCCGGTCTGGGCGGCGATCTCCGCGTTCCCGGTGAAGGCCTCGTCGGAGCGGACCTCCGGGGCGTTGGAGGCGTCCGCCCGCAGCATGGAGTTCGGCAGGGAGAGCTTCATCAGCGTCTTCTGCACCTGCAGGAACTGCTTCGGGAAGCTGTCGGTGTTGTACGGCAGGCCGTACTCCTCGGCGATGGCCTGCACCTCACGGCCGACCTCGGCGAGGTGGTTGGAGGGCATGTCGGGGAACAGGTGGTGCTCGATCTGGTAGTTCAGGTTCCCGGACATGATCGTCAGTGCCTTACCGCCCTCGAAGTTCGCCGACCCCAGCATCTGCCGCAGGTACCACTCCGACCGGCTCTCCTCGTCGAGGGTGCGCTTGGTGAAGGTCTCCACGTCATCGGGGAAGTGCCCGCAGAAGATCACCGCGTAGGCCCACACGTTGCGCATCAGGTTCGCCACCAGCGCGGCCTTGCCTGCGGCGGACGCCCTGCGTTTCGCCGAGGTGCGGCGTCCGGCCTTTCCCGGCAGTAGGGCGCCGACGGCGGCGGCGACCGCCGGGAAGGCGACGTAGTCCTTGCCCCACTGCTTCCCGACCTTCCGGAACGTCTCGAACAGGCGGGGTTTCGTCTCCTCCCAGGTCTGCCGTCCGGCGAAGAACCGGCCGAGGTCGACATCGTAGAAGCCCACGGCCAGCTCGAACAGGGACGCCAGCACCACGTTCGTCACCGGCTGCAGCAGCGTCGACGGCTTCCACTTCCGGTCGCGGGTGACGCGCAGGACGCCGTAGCCGATGTCGTTGTCCATGCCGAGGATGTTCGTGTACGTGTGGTGGACGACATTGTGCGAGTGCTTCCAGCCCGACGACGGGCCGGTGTTGTCCCACTCCCAGGTGGAGGAGTGGATCTCCGGGTCGTTCATCCAGTCCCACTGGCCGTGCATCACGTTGTGGCCGATCTCGAGGTTCTCGAGGATCTTCGCCACGCCCAGCACCGCGGCGGCCGGCACGGCGATGGCGGGGGCGGCGATCGTCCCGGCCCGGGCGGCGAGGTCCATGCCCCGCTGGGTGCGGATCAGGCCGCGGATGTAGCGGGAGTCGGCGTCCCCCAGTGAGTCGCGGTGCTTCTTCTCCAGCGCGGTGAGGCGGCGTCCGATCTCCTCGACGTCCTCGTCGGTGAGGTGTGCGTAGGCGGTGATGTCCTGGATGGCCATGAGGTGCTCCTGAATCAGTGGGGGTCGAGTTCGAGGCGTCCGGCGGGGACGCAGCAGCAGGTGCGGATCTGTTCGCCGGGGCCGTAACTGGTGCCGTCCCGCAGGTCGACGGCGGTACCGTCGACGACCGGGGTGACGCAGGTGCGGCAGATCCCCATCCGGCAGCCGTGGACCAGCGGCACGCCGGCGTCCTCCGCGGCCTCGAGGATGGTGGTCGTCCCGGTGGAGGACGCCGTGACCCCGGTGTTGCCGAGTACGATCTCCCCGCCGAGGTCGGCGGCGTCGATGTCGACGGTGTCCGCGGTGTGGAAGGATTCGGTCCGCAGCCCGGGCAGCAGGTCGCGCAGTGAGTCGAGCAGCGGGGCGGGGCCGCAGGCGAAGGCGGTCCGGTCGGCGTGGTCGGGGACCAGTGCGCCGACATCGGACGGGGTGAGCCGGCCGTCGGCGGTCGTGTCCCGGTGGATGAGCCGGTAGGCGGGGACGGCCTCGCCGAGTTCGCGGAGTTCCCGGCCGAAGGGGCGGGCGGGTTCGGCACCCCGCTCACTGTGCACGTGGGCGACATCCGGCCATCCGGCGCCCGTCCCGTACTCCTGGCGCAGCCACCGCAGCATCGACATGACGGGGGTGATGCCGGCGCCGGCGGTGACGAACAGCAGTTTCCCGGGGACTGGGGAGGGCAGGTGGAAGTCGCCGCCCGGGGCGCTGAGCCGGATGATCCCGCCGGGGCGGGCATGGTCGGCGAGCCGGGTGGAGATGCGGCCGTCGGGCACGGGCTTGACGCTGACGGTCAGTTCGCGCCTCGTGTGCCCGTCGGTGCCGCGGGAGGGGCTGGGGGCCGGGGGGTTGGTCAGCGAGTAGCAGCGCCAGCGCCACACCCCGTCGACCTGCAGGCCCAGGCCGATGAACTGGCCGGCCTCGAAGCGGTGGGGCAGTCCGGGGCCGGGTTCGATGGTCAGGGTGGTGAAGTCGGGGTGGTGGGCGATGTCGGTGATGCGGCCGCGGATCTCGCGGCCCCGCAGCGGGTCGAACAGGCCCGCGTAGTCGTCCGGGAGCAGTGGGGTGGTGAACGTGGTGAGCAGTCGGGGCGCCGTGCGTGCCACGGCGCGGGTGATTCCGGTGAGCCGTCGGGGTACTCGCATGGCATGGGATTGTAGTCCCGAAAAGATATGTATTCCAAGATTTAAAATACCTGGCGGCGGTCGGCACCCCGGGTCGCCGACGGTAGGATCGTGGCCATGACAGAGTCTCAGGACACGCAGGGTATCGAGGACCTCCAGATCCCCGGGGTGTGGGTGCACACCCCCCGGGTCTTCCCCGACGACCGCGGGGAATTCCTCGAGTGGTTCAAGGCGGAGACCGTCGCCGACAAACTCGGCTACCCGCTCGACATCCCCCAGGCCAATCTCTCCACGTCACGGGAAGGCGTGGTCCGCGGCATCCACTACGCCGACGTCCCCCCGGGACAGGCGAAGTACGTCACCTGTGTCGCCGGCCGCATCCTCGATGTCGTGGTCGACCTGCGGCGCGGGTCGCCGACCTACGGCCGTCACGCCATCGTCGACCTGTCCGCCGACAACCGTCGGGGACTGTTCCTGCCGGTCGGGGTCGGCCACGGGTTCATCGTCCCGGCGGGCACGCCGCAGGCGACGGTCTGCTACCCTCGTCTCCGAGGGGTACAACCCGGCCGCCGAGCACGGGGTGAATCCGCTGGACCCCGCCCTGGGGATCGACTGGTCGGCGTCCGGCCTCACCCGGGAGGCCTTCGTGCTCTCCGACAAGGACCGGGACGCCCCGGGCGTCGCCGCGGTCGAGGCGACCCTCCCCGGTTACGACGAGTGCCTGGGTTGGGAGCAGGAGCTGCGTGACGCGTGGGGCTACGCCACCCGTGAAGCCGAGGAATGGGCCGGGGAGCCGGACTAGTGCGCGGCATCATCCTGGCCGGGGGAACCGGCTCCCGGCTGCGCCCCATCACCCTGGGGGTCTCCAAGCAACTCGTCCCGGTCTACGACAAGCCGATGATCTACTATCCGCTGTCCACGCTGCTGCTCGCCGGGGTGCGGGAGATTCTCGTCATCACCACCCCGGAGGACAACGCCCAGTTCCGCCGTCTCCTCGGCGACGGCTCGCAGTTCGGCGTCTCCCTGCAGTACGCGGTGCAGGAGGAGCCCAACGGGCTGGCGGAGGCGTTCATCCTCGGGGCGGACTTCATCGGCGATGAGCCGGTGGCGCTGGTCCTGGGTGACAACATCTTCTACGGTGCGGGGCTCGGCACCCACCTGCGTCGGTTCCACGACGTGACCGGTGGGGCGATCTTCGCCTACTGGGTCGCCGATCCGACCGCCTACGGGGTGGTCGACTTCGACGAGTCGGGCCGGGCCCTGTCGCTGGCGGAGAAGCCGACCCATCCGCGGTCGAACTTCGCCGTCCCCGGCCTGTACTTCTACGCCCCTGACGTGGTCGACATCGCCCGGTCGCTGACGCCCTCGGCGCGCGGCGAGCTCGAGATCACCGACATCAACCGGGCCTATCTGGAGCGGGGCGACCTGCAGGTGGAGAAGCTGCCGCGGGGGACGGCCTGGCTGGACACCGGCACGGTCGACAATCTCATGGCGGCGGGCGACTTCGTCCGCACCATCGAGCAGCGGCAGGGCCTGAAGATCGGGTGCCCGGAGGAGGTCGCCTGGCGGATGGGGCTGCTGTCGGACGCCGATCTCGCCGACCGGGCGGAGTTCCACGGGAAGTCGGCCTACGCCGACTACCTGCGGATGCTGCTGGCCCGCGGCAAGGACCAGTAGCGGACCGGTTAAGGCCCGGTAGCCGCCCGGCGGCCCACACGCGCCCGGGCGCCGGTCCCCGCCGGCCACCCCGCCGAAATGTTCACCGGCAGGGGTACGTTTCCGGACCGCCGGTGTGCTCCTGCCGGTGCACATTTCTGTCGGGGGAGACAGTGCGGTGTCAGGCGCCGGCGGACCCCGCCCCGGAAGCCTGATCACCCCGGTTGTCACGGGAATCAGTGTGGTCGTCGCGGTCGCCGTGGCTGTCTTTGCTGCCCGTACTGTCCTGAGACCCCTGGGTTCCCCGGGGTCCCTGGCCGCCGCTGGTCTTCTCCTGGTCCGCCCGGTCGCCCCGGGTGGCCCGGGCGGCGCGTTCCTCCGCCTCGGCGGCACGCCGTTCGGCGTCCTGCGCCCGCTGTTCGGTGCGTCGCAGTTTCTCCTCGGCCGCCTTCTCCTTCTCCCGCTGCTGCTTGAACCGTTCCTTCTTCAGCTGCCAGAGGAAGTCCGGGTCGTCGTCGGGGGCTTTCTGCTCGACGGCGGGTGCGGGGGAGCGGCGGTCCAGTCGACGGCGTTCCCCGCTCGGGAGGGCGCGGTTGCCCGAGCCGGGGCCGAACCCCTTCCACAGCACGATGACCGTGACGATCACGAGCAGCAGGATGATCAGGCGCCCCATGACGGACCTCCGGGGGAAACGAGGGTGAACTGCGGACACTGCATGGACCCCCGAGCATACCTGTCCGGGCTGACGGATCACCCTGTTCCGGGGAGGTGGCCGGGGAACCCGCCGGGCAGTTGCCCGGGGTGCCGGGGCGGATGTGATCTGCGGCGCGGAAGTTGGGAGGGGGTAGCGGACGAACGTACAGTGGATCCCGTGGAAAGCACGGACAGCAGCGACAACAGCGACAGCACAGCCAGGGCGGACGACACGACGGATGCCCGGACGGAGACCGCCGACGGCGCCGGTGTGGCGCCCGCGAAGCTGGGGGGCAGGGCGTGGCGGGACATCATCCTGTACGGCCTGGCACGCCTGATCCTGTTCATCGTGCTCACCGTCATCATCCAGTTCATCGCGGTGGCGCTCGGGATGGGGAAGTCGTTCCCGCTGGCCATCAGTGCCCTGCTGGCGCTGATCATCGCGTTCCCGCTGTCGATGTTCGTCTTCAAGGGCCTGCGCGGTCGGGTGAACGAGGAGATCGCGGTGTGGGACGCCGGCCGTCAGCGGCACAAGGAGCAGATGCGCCGTCAGCTCGAGGACCGGCTCGACTGACCGGCAGGGTCTGACCGGGTCCTGACTGGCGGGGCCTGACCAGCCGCTTCAGCGTGTCCCCGGCCGGGGCACCACCTGCTGCGCGTCCCGGGGAGGTGACGGACGTCGGCGCCGGTGTCGGGTTCACGAACCGGGGGGACGGTCGCCCCCTGCGCAGGTCGGGTTCACGAGCCCAGGTGCTGTCCGGGGGCGGGAAAAGCGACCTGTCGAATCGTTCCGCGGACATCGGCCACTGGGCGTCCACACCGTCCCCGGGGAGGGACCGCTAGACCAGCAGCATGGCGATGAACAGGGCCACCGCCCAGACGAGCATCCCCCGGCCGGTGAGCCCGAGCACCGGGATGAGGTCACGGCCGGTCGCACCGTGCAGGACGGGGAAGGCGGCGATGATCAGCAGCGGCACCGCGACCAGGCCGATCAGCGCGGCCACCCCGGCCCCGGCGAGGGCGACGGTGATGATGACCGAGAGAATGAGCAGTCCGAGGTAGAGCAGCCGGCTGTTCCGGTCACCGAGGATGACCGCCAGGGTGGTCTTGCCGGCGACCGAGTCGGTCGGGATGTCACGCAGGTTGTTGACCAGGTTGACGGAGGCGGACAGTCCGCCGATGCCGACCGCGAGCAGGATGCCCACCCAGCTGACCGTGCCGGACTGCGTGAACTCGGTGCCCAGGACCGCGACCAGACCGAAGAACAGGAAGACGGCGACCTCGCCGAGGCCGCGGTAGCCGTAGGGGTGCTTCCCGCCGGTGTAGAACCAGGCGCCGAGGATGCACACGGCACCGATGATGATCAGCCACCACGACGAGGCGAGGGACAGGATGATCCCCACGATCCCGGCGACGCCGAAGCAGCCGAACGCGGCGTACTTCACCGTCTTCGGCGGGACGAGTCCCGACCCGGTGAGGCGCAGCGGTCCGGTCCGGTCGTCGTCGGTCCCGCGGATGCCGTCGGAGTAGTCGTTGGCGAAGTTCACCCCGATGATCAGCGCCATCGCCACGATGAGGGCGAGCACCGCACGCCACCAGGACGCCCCGCCGTCGTAGACCGCGGCCGCGGTACCGGCGAGCACGGGGGACACGGCGTTGGCCCAGGTGTGCGGGCGGGCGCCTTCGAGCCATTCCCGCCAGGTCGCGGTCGTGGACGGTGCGGGGGACGCTGAGGCGTCAGCAGGGGTGTCGGACATGCCTGCCACTCTAGTCGGCCCGGTGGACAGCTCCGCACCACTCCAGCAGTGCCGCGCGGATCGTCATCCGGTCCAGCTTCCCGGGCCCGGTACGCGGCAGGTCGGGCAGGGTGAACGCGCGCCGGGGCAGCAGCTCGGCGGCCACTCCCGCGGCGTGCAGTGTCGACCGGATCTCCCCGGTGACCTCGGTCCCGGCGTCCTGCCCGGCATCCTCGACGGCGACGGCGACCACCTCACCCCAGTCCGGATCGGGGACCCCGGCGGCACAGCCGGTGAGGTCGGACGCCCCGAGGGCGGCCTCGACCTGCTCGGGGAGGATCTTCAGTCCGCCGCTGTTGACGGCGCCGTCGCTGCGCCCGACGACGGTGAGGCGGCCGGTGGCGGGGTCGGTGCGGCCCAGGTCGGAGGTGCGGAACACGCCGCGGCGGGGGAAGGCGTCCTGTTCGGCGTCGCCGGAGACGTTCCGGTAGCCGTCGGCGACGGTGGGGCCGCTGAGCAGGATCCGGCCCAGCCCGGTGGCGTCCGGATCCTCGATCTCCACGGTGGTGCCGGGCAGCGCCGCACCGTCGTAGACCATGCCGCCGGCGGTCTCCGAGGAGCCGTAGGTGAGCATGATCCGCAGTCCGGCCTGTCGCGCCCGGGCCACCAGGTCGGGCCGGGTGGCCGCCCCGCCGACGAGGACGGCGGCGTAGTCGGCGAGCGCGGCGGTGCCGTCGGCGTCGTCGAGCAGCCGGGCGAGCTGGGTGGGGACCAGTGACGTGTGCAGGTCGGCGCCGGGCCGGGCATGCCGCAGCGCCCGGGTGGCGGCGGCGAAACCGGCGGCGGTGAAGTGGTCGTCCCCGGGGACGGCGGGGGCGTGGCCGGCGGCGATGCTGCGGAGGATGACCTGCATACCGGCGATGTGGTGCGGCGGCAGGACGAGGAGCCACGGGCCGGGGTCGGCACCGGTGGTGGCGTGGATGTACCCGGCGGTGGCCTCGGCGGAGGCGGCGAGGTTCTCGGAGCGCAGTCGGGCACCCTTCGGCGTCCCGGTGGAGCCGGAGGTGCAGGCGACGAGGGTGCCGGGTCGGGCGCGACGTCCGTCGGGTCCGGCGGCCATGATGCCGGCGAGGCCGACCGGGTCACCGGGGGGCACGGGCAGGACGGCGCCGTGGCCGGTGAGCAGGTCCGACAGGACCGGGAGTGCACCGTGGACGCTGTCCTCGGTCGGTGCGAGGGGGAGAGGTTCCAGGAATGTCGGGGAGGACGTACGCGATGGGGTCACGTCCCCGGACGATACGCCGGACCGGGTGCGGACCGGCGGTCCGGTCAGGCAGCCCGGTCAGGCGAGGAGGCCGAAGCTCTCGACGAGGCTGCGGGCCCGGGCGGCCTCGAGCGGGGTGGGGAACCGGTGGTGCAGGGTCCGGAAGGCGGCACGGACCTCCTGCGGGGTGGCCGGGGTGCGGCCCTCGTCGATGAGGGCGGCGAGCACGTCCAGGTGGGCGGGGCCGTCGGCCCGGTCGGCGTGGAAGACGGTGCGGTTGGCTTCCGTCGTCTCGGGGCGGACCGGGGCGAGGGTGCCCAGGACGGTGCGGTCGGTGCTGGAGTACAGACCCCGCTCGGGGTCGCGGTACCAGTCGAGGATGCGGTGCAGCGGATTGCTCACGGGGGTGTCTCCTTTCACTTCGGGTCGGTGGTTCCTGCGGTGGGGGGCGGCGAGGACGCCGAGGACGGTGCGGTCAGTGGCGGTGGCCACGCCCCTGGCGGGATCGCGGTACCAGCTGATGATGCGGTGGATTGCTCCGGACACGGGGGTCACCTCTTTCGATGATGCGGGGGCCGTCGGAGCCCATTAGTTGACGCGACCTGATTGAAGGTAGTCCACAATGGTGGGTGGCGTCAAGCATTATCGAGAAAAAGCCTGCGTGACCGGTATTTTACGGGACTGTTACGGCCCGATTTTCACGGGAAGTGAGGTGCATCACCCCTCCGAGGAGCCGCCGGTGCCGAAGATGTCCCAGCCGAAGGTGTCGTACAGCCGGCCCTGGGTGATCCACAGGAGACCGACGACGACGGCCACGGCGATGACGGCGAAGCACAGGTACGCGCCGGTGCGGCGCAGCGGGCCGACATGGTGTGCGGCGGGCCCTTCGGCGTCCGCCGCGGGGACGGACAGGCGGATCCCGAGGGCGAACAGGACGGGCAGGCCCGCGCCGAGGATGATCCCGGCGATGAGCACCTCCGCGAGGTTTCCGAACAGGTCCATGTCACTCACCCTTTCCGGTGGTGTCGGTCAGGTCGTGACCGGCGGTGGTGTCGACGAAGTGCGCCGGGTCGTGCAGCTCGGTGTGGCCGGCCATCGCGGTGGCCAGTCCGCCGGCGGGGTCCGCCTGCCCGGCATTGGGCAGGGACGCCGTGTCCGTGGTTCCGGTGGCGTCAGTGCCCGCTGCAGCGGTACCGGCGGTGGCAGTGCCTTCCGGGGCGAGGCCGTTGCCGTCCCAGTCCTCGTTGACGTTGTCCGCGTGCACCGGGGCCTTGCGGGCCTGCCAGGTGATCGCGGCGACGACGACCGCGAGGATGACGAAGGCGGTGACCGCCCCGGTCGCCGTGTTGGTCTGCCCGGCGACCCCGTGGGAGACCCACCAGACCAGCAGGGAGACGAGCGCGGCGATCGGCAGCGTGGTCACCCAGGCGATGGCCATGCGGCCGGCCACACCCCAGCGCACCGCGGCGCCGGGGCGTCCCACCCCGGTACCGAGGATGGAGCCGGTGGCGACGTGGGTGGTGGACAGGGCCATCCCGAAGTGGGCGGAGGTGAGGATGATCGCCGCCGACGAGGTCTCGGCGGCCATGCCCTGCGGGGACTCGATCTCCACCAGGCCCTTGCCCAGGGTGCGGATGACGCGCCAGCCGCCGGCGTAGGTGCCCGCCGCGATGGCGAAGGCGCAGGCGGCGGTGACCCACAGCGGCATGTTCGCGGCCTCGTCCAGGTGACCGCTGGCGACGAGGGCGAGGAAGATGACGCCCATGGTCTTCTGGGCGTCCGAGGTGCCGTGGGCGAGGGCGACGAGGGAGGCGGAGCCGATCTGGCCGGCGCGGAAGAGGTTGTCGCGCTCCTCCTCGCGGGTGTTGTTGGTCAGCCAGTAGACGCCCGCGGTGCCGAGCGCGGCGATGATGCCGGCGATCAGCGGGGCGGCCAGTGCCGGCACGATGATCTTCTGCAGGACGCCGTCCCACACGACCCCGGAGACACCGAGCGCCCCGATCGCGGCACCGATGAGGCCGCCGAACAGGGCGTGGGAGGAGCTGGAGGGGAGACCGAACAACCAGGTCAGCAGGTTCCAGATGATGCCGCCGATGAGTCCGGAGAAGACGACGAGCAGGAGTTTGTCGGCGTCCTGGGTGACGGAGAGGTCGAAGGCGTCGAGGTCGACGATCCCCTTCGCCACGGTCTTGGCGACGGCCACGGAGATGAATGCGCCGACGAGGTTGAGTCCGCCGGCGAGGAGTACTGCGATCTTCGGCTTGAGGGCGCCGGTGGCGATGGACGTCGCCATGGCGTTTGCGGTGTCGTGGAAACCGTTGGTGAAGTCGAACGCCAACGCTGTCCCGATCACGAGAATCAGTATCAGTACCTCTGTAGTCACCCCAGGAATATCCCTCGCCACGCGGCCGTTTTCCACCGCCTCTCCCCGAACGGGGGTGACTGCGGGGGTGGGGTGAATTAGTGGGTCAGCCCCAGGGGTGCCCGGGTGGTGGTGGACGCCCTCCGCGGCGTCCCGGCGGAACTGCAGGTCAGCACGGGAACCGACTGCTCCGGCGGTGGCAGGACGCTGTGATTGTTGGCGCGACCCACGTAATATCCGCAGGTCACGATAACTTTTGAGGTGTCCAGAATTACACCGTGGGACAGGCCGCGTTCACCTGGAGTTCACGTTGCCGGGACGGTGCTGTGCCCGCGTGCCCGGCAGACACTCAGTAGTAGTAGGGGAACTCGTCCCACTGCGGGTCGCGCTTCTCCAGGAAGGCGTTCTTGCCCTCCACCGCCTCATCGGTCATGTAGGCCAGGCGGGTCGCCTCGCCGGCGAAGACCTGCTGGCCCATGAGTCCGTCGTCGGTGAGGTTGAAGGCGAACTTCAGCATCCGCTGCGCCGTCGGCGACTTGCCGTTGATCGCCCGCGCCCACTCGATGGCCGTGTCCTCCAGGTCGGCGTGGTCGACGACCTCGTTGACCGCACCCATCTGCATCATCCGCTCGGCGTCGTAGGTCCGGCCGAGGAAGAAGATCTCCCGGGCGTACTTCTGGCCGACCTGCTTGGCCAGGTAGGCGGACCCGTAGCCGGCGTCGAAGGACCCCACGTCGGCGTCGGTCTGCTTGAACTTCGCGTACTGCCGCGAGGCGAGGGTGAGGTCGCAGACCACGTGCAGGCTGTGCCCGCCGCCGGCGGCCCAGCCGCTGACCAGGCAGATGACGACCTTCGGCATGGTGCGGATCAGCCGCTGCACCTCGAGGATGTGCAGTCGGCCGCCCTCGGCCTTCGCCCGGGCGGCGTCCACCGAGGAGGCGTCCGCGTGCTCGACGTCCGAATCGTGCTCGGTGGCGTACTGGTAGCCGGAACGGCCCCGGATGCGCTGGTCGCCGCCGGAGCAGAATGCCCAGCCACCGTCCTTCGGGCTCGGACCGTTGCCGGTGAGCAGGATCGTGCCCACGTCGGGGGACCGGCGGGCGTGGTCGAGGGCCCGGTACAGCTCGTCGACGGTGTGCGGCCGGAACGCGTTGCGCACCTCCGGTCGGTCGAAGGCGATGCGCACGATGCCGTTCGCCCGCCCCTCACCGACGTGCCGGTGGTAGGTGATGTCGTCGAAGTCGAAACCGGGGACCTGGCGCCACAGGTCAGGGTTGAAGGGATTGTCTGTCTTGTCAGCCATGCGGCCATCGTAGGCTGTGGGCATGACTCTTCCCTCCCTGCCTTCACTCGACGACCTCACTGACCGGGCCCGCGTGGTGACCTGCCCGCTGCGGGTGCCGTTCCGGGGCGTGACCGAGCGCGAGATCATGCTGCTCGAGGGGCCCGACGGCTGGGTCGAGTGGTCGCCCTTCCTGGAGTACGGCCCGGAGGAGGCGTCCCGCTGGCTGCGGTCCGCCCTGCTCCTGGGATGGGACGCCGCCTCGGTCGCCGAACCCGCGCTGACCTCCGTGGAGGTCAACGCGACCGTGCCGGCGGTCGACGTGGCGTCCGACCCTGAGCTGGTCCCGGCCCTGCTGGACCGTTACCCGGGCTGCCGGACCGTCAAGGTGAAGGTCGCGCAGCGGGGGCAGACCCTGGCCGACGACGTGGCGCGGGTGCGTGCCGTGCGGGAGGCGCGGCCCGGCATCGCGGTGCGGGTGGACGCCAATACCGGCTGGAGTGTCGACGAGGCCTTCGCGGCGGCGGTGGCGTTGGCCGATCCGGCGCAGGGCGGCGGCCCGCTGGACTACATGGAGCAGCCCTGTGCGACGGTCGCGGAACTGGCGGAGCTGCGCCGGCGGCTGGGCTCGCGCGGCATGATGGTGCGGGTCGCGGCCGATGAGCTGATCAGGAAGGCGTCCGACCCGATGGCGGTGGTGCAGGCCGGGGCGTGCGATGTCGCGGTGCTCAAGTCGGCGCCGCTGGGCGGGGTGGACCATGTCCGGCAGATCGCGCGCGAGGTGGGGGAGTACGGGGTGGCCGTGACCGTCTCCTCCGCCCTGGAGTCGGCGGTGGGGATGTACGCCGGGCTGCTGGCGGTGGCGACACTGCCCGGCTACGCCGATGACGAGGACATGGTCGTGGCACCGCAAGCTGCGGGCCTGGCGACCGGGTCGCTGTATCTGGAGGAGGTGTGCGCTCCCCGGCAGATCGTCGACGGGCGGCTGGCGGTCGAGCAGTGTGTGCCCGAGGAGGCGCGGCTGGATGCGCTGGCGTCGTCGCCCCAGCGGCGGGACTGGTGGCTCGACCGGCTGGCGGCGTCCTATGCGGTGCTCGCGGCGCAGTAGGTCGCGCGCCAGCTCCCGCCACCAACACCACCAGTCCCACTGGCCCCACCAGTCCCACTGGCCCCACCATTCCCATTGGCCCCACTGGTCACCTCAGTTGCTGTTCATCGCGTCCGTGGCAGGCCATCTGTCCGTCCGGCAGGCCAAAAGTGCCGCGAGACCCCGGGTGAACGTCGTTTTGGTCTGCCGCACGATCAGTTGCGCTGCCATGGCTCGGGGACACCGCCCCGCCCCGGCGAAACCACGTCCGGAGGCCGGGTATAAACGACAGGATGACCGGAGATCCTGACCCTGCCGCTGCCCCTGCCACCCCGTCGGACAGCACCCGACCTGACAGCCCCACGTCCGACAGCACCCTGGACTCCCACGACACGATCCGCGTCCGCGGCGCCCGCGTCAACAACCTGAAGAACATTGACGTCGACCTCCCGAAACGACGGCTCACCGTGGTGACAGGTCTGTCCGGGTCGGGGAAATCCTCCCTCGTCTTCGGCACCGTCGCCGCCGAATCACGCCGGCTGATCGACGAAACCTACAGCGCATTCATCCAGGGTTTCATGCCCTCCCTGCCGCGCCCGGACGTCGACTCGCTGACCGACCTGACCGCTGCCGTCATCATCGACCAGGAGCGCCTGGGCGCGAACTCCCGGTCGACCGTCGGCACCGCCACTGATGCGTCCGCCACCCTCCGACTGCTGTTCAGCCGCTTGTCCGACCCCTATGTCGGCACCTCCAAGGCGTTCTCGTTCAACCTGCCCGACGGCTGGTGCCCGACCTGCGAGGGCTCCGGCACCGTCGCCGACCTGGACCTGTCCGCATTCCTCGATGAGTCGAAATCGCTCAACGAGGGGGCGATCGACGCGCCGGGATTCGGCGTGGGCGACTGGTACTGGACCTCCTACGCCGGTAACGGCCGACTCGACCCCGACCTGCCCGTCCGGGACTACACCGCCGAGGACCGCGAGTTCTTCCTCTACGCACCGACGCAGAAGATCAAGGTGGCGAAAGAGGACCACAGCGGATTCTCGACACTGACCTACGACGGTCTGGTGACCCGGATCCGCCGCCTGTGGATCGACCGGGACACCCCGCCGAAGCAGAAGCACATCCTCGCCTTCATCGAGAAGATCAGTACCACCGGCCCCTGCCCGTCCTGTGGCGGTACGCGCCTGTCCGCCGCGGCCCGCACCGCCACGGTCGCGGGGAAGACACTGCCGGAGTGCTCGGCGATGCAGGTCGGGGACCTGCTGGACTTCCTGACCGGGTTGGACGCCACCTCCGTCGGTCCCGCGCTGACGACACTGACCGGGCAGCTCACCGCGCTGGTGTCGGTGGGGCTCGGGTATCTCAGCCTGGACCGGCCCGCCGGCACGCTCTCCGGCGGGGAGGCGCAGCGGGTGAAGATGATCCGGCACCTCGGGTCCGCGCTCTCCGACGTCACCTATGTCTTCGACGAACCGACCGTCGGCCTGCACCCGCATGACATCGCCCGGATGAACCGCCTGCTCACCGGAATCCGGGACAAGGGCAACACCGTCCTCGTCGTCGAGCACAAGCCTGAGGTCATCCGTGCCGCCGATCTGGTCGTCGATCTCGGGCCGGGTTCCGGTGACCGGGGCGGCCAGGTGGTGTTCACCGGGACACCGCGCGAACTGGAGGCGGCGTCCACCGTCACCGCGCGGTCCCTGCACACCGGTCTGAGTCTGCGTCAGGACGTGCGGGAGGGACGCGGCACTCTCCCGGTCGGTCCGGTGACCCTGAACAACCTGGACGGCGTGACGGTCGACATTCCGCTCGGCACGCTGACGGTGTTGACAGGAGTCGCCGGATCGGGGAAATCCTCGCTGGTCGCCGGTGGTCTCGTGGGGCGCGAGGGGGTGGCGGTCGTCGACCAGTCCGCGATCCGCGGGTCGCGGCGTTCCACCCCGGCGACGTACACCGGCATGCTCGACGACATCCGGAAACTCTTCGCCCGCCGCAACCGGGACGCCGGGGCGACCGCCCCGATGTTCAGCCCGAACTCGGCCGGCGCCTGCCCCACCTGCCACGGTCAGGGGGTGGTCTACACGGATCTGGCCATGATGGCCGGTGTCTCGACACCGTGCGAGGACTGCGGCGGACGCCGTTTCCGGCCCGAGGTACTCAGGTACACCGTCGCCGGCCGTGACATTTCCGAGGTCCTCGACATGACGGTCCTGGAGGCCTGGGAGTTCTTCGGTGGTGACTCGCCGGACGCCCCGTCGAAGCCGGTGGCCGCCGCACTGTCCCTGCTACGCCAGGTGGGGCTGGACTACCTGCGTCTCGGTCAGCCGTTGACGACACTGTCGGGCGGGGAGCGTCAGCGGTTGAAGCTGGCGTCCCGGATCGACGGGGACGCACCGGTCATCGTCCTCGACGAACCGACGACCGGACTCCATCTCGCGGACACGGCGACGCTGGTCGCCATGATGCAGAAGCTCGTGGACGCCGGGCACACCCTGGTCGTCGTCGAGCACAATCTGGCGGTCATCGCTGCGGCCGACCACATCATCGACATGGGGCCGGGCGCCGGACACGACGGTGGTCGGGTGGTGTTCGAGGGGACTCCGGCGGAACTGGTGGCAGGGGAGTCGGGGGCATCGGCGGCGTCGGCTTCGTCGCTCACCGGCCGGTATCTCGCGGCGGCCGTGCAGTAGCCGTCCCTTCTTGGACTGAACCTGGAGGTGAGCTGGAGCATTCTGTCCGGCATTTATCCCGACTCTCCGTCCGGGCCCACTCCGGCGACCAGTCGTGGCCGATGTCGCGACCCCGGCAGGCCATCTGTCGGTCCGGCAGGCCAAAAGCGCCGCGAGACCCCGGGTGAACGTCGTTTTGGCCTGCCGCACGATCAGTTGCGCTGCCAGTGCGCCGCCAGTGCGATGACGACGTGGCGAGTTGCGACGTGGCGACGCTGACAACGTGGACAACGACGTCAGCGCTGCCGACGCTGACGGGAAGAGCGGACCCCGCCGGTACAGCCCGCCGGCATTTTGTCATTTCCGGTCCCCGCAGGTCACGGCCGGTGCTGTGGACAACATATCCACAGGCTGCCGCGTCCACGGGAGGCATGATCGACACCGCGGCGTCCGGCTGCTTCACTCGTCGGCATGACGACCGGGGGAGTGAGCTCAGTAATGCCACAGCCAGCACAGCGACCACAGCCAGCACAGCCGCCACCGACGGGATCACTGCTGCCCCTGTCCGGTCAGGTCCGCCCGTCGGACTGGTACCTCCGGCGTCTCCGCGTCCTGCAGCGGACGCAGAGCACCGCAGGTCTCTCCCGGTACCGGCCGATGACCAGGGCGGAGCTGACGCGCGCGGGCGTCACCGCGGGCGAGGTCCGTGACCACTGGGTCCGCATCGAGCACGGCGTGTACGTCCACCGGGACGCCCTCCTGCCCGAGAAGAAGGCCGGCGGCTTCACCCGGGCCCGGCGCATTCCGGTGGAGGTGCTGGCCCGCGCCCATGCCCTGCGCAATCCCGGACATGTCGCGACGGGGTTCACCGCCGCCGGGGTGATGGGCATGCGGACGTTCACCGGGGAAGAACCGCTCGAGTTTCTCGTCACCCGGGGTGCACGCTGCAGCAACAGTGCCACGCATCTGCGTTTGACCCGGACGAGGTTCCTCGCCGACTACCGTGCGGAATCCGTCGTCCCGGACAAGGCGTTCCCGCTGTTGCGGTGTGTTCCGGCGGGCACGGCACTCGGGCACATGATCCGGGATCTCGGGCGGGAGGACGCCGCCCGGGAGGCCCGGTGGCGGGTACCGGACCTGAGCAGTCTGCTGCCCCGACTGACCCGGGACTTCATCCGCTCTGTCCAGGTCAGTGATGCTCTCCATCAGACGCTGCACCTGACGGAGCCGGGGGATCCGGCCCGGCTGCGGGACATTCCTGTCGATCTGGCCGCCGCGGTCATCGGGGAAACGGATGTCGGGGCGGAGTCCCCACCGGAGACGCTGCTGCGACTGGTCGTCGAGGATCTCGCGCCGGGCCTGCGCAGCCAGATCCCGGTCTGGACGCCCGACGGTGATCTGCTCACGTCGGCGGACCTGGGGTGGGAGGAGGCCGGTGTGCTCCTGTTCTACGACGGGGAGCACCATCTGGAGCGGGGTCAGCGGGACCACGATTCGGAGGTCGCCGCGGCGATACAGGACAGCGGGGGCAGGCAGCTGCGGGTCACGGCGGGTCAGCTGCGCGACCTCGACAGCGTCCGGACGCTGCGTAACCGGGTCCGGCGGCTGCTGGGGGTCTGACCGGACGCCGCCCGGCAGGCCGGGTGGCGGGCTGGCAGGCCAGTTGTTCAGCTGGCAGGCCAAAAGTGCCGCGAGACCCCGGGTGAACGTTGTTTTCGCCTGCCGGACGATCAGGTGCGCTGCCGGGCCGTGGCGCAGGTGGTGACAGTGGTGCAGATGACGCGTCGCTGATGTCCACCACACCCGCCGCGCCGGGTAGCGTCAGAGGGGTGATGGACGAGACTGATGCAGTGGACATCGACGCAGTGCAGGACCTGAGTGCCGACCGGGACGCCGACCAGGCGACAGAGGCGAATGACCGGGCCGCGGACCAGGTCACCGATGAGACGACCGACGGGACCGGCACCCCCGACCCCGCCGGAGCCGACCTCGCCGGAGCGGACCTTGCCCCGGCCACCCTGGTCGCCGCAGTCATCGTCGACGAACTGTGCCGCGCCGGGGTGACCGACGCCGTCGTCTGCCCCGGCTCCCGGTCCGCCGCCCTGGCCCTCGCCCTCGCCGAAGCGGACCGCACCGGCCGGCTCCGGCTGCACGTGCGGACCGACGAACGCACCGCATCCTTCCTCGCCCTCGGCCTCGCCCGCCGGTCCGGACGCCCCGTCCCGGTCGTCATGACCTCGGGCACCGCCGTGGCGAACTGCCTGCCCGCCATGGTGGAGGCCACGGCGTCCGGTGTGCCCCTGATGATCTTCTCCGCCGACCGGCCGTGGAGCTACCAGGGCACCGGTGCGAACCAGACCATCGCACAGGCCGGCATCTTCGGCGTCCACGCCGTCGTCGCCGCCACCCTGGATGCGGCGGTACGCAGCGCGGACCCCGACCACCGCGAGATCCGGGCGACCGTCGACCGGGTGGTCGATGCGGCCCTGGACCGCAACGGCGCCGGGGTGCGCGCCGGGGGAGTGCAGCTCGACATCCCCTTCACCGAGCCGATGGTGCCGGGCACCGCCGCCGAGGTGTCACTGGCTGCGGAGGTGGCGGCGGCGTCCGGCGGGACAGATGAGGACGGGACCCCGGTGGCCTGGACGACCGGGTGGCCGGTCGTCGGCCCGGCGGTGCCGTCGACCCCCGACACACCGACGGTGACGGTCGACCTGTCGCGTCGCACGCTCGTCATCGTCGGTGACGTGCGGGACCGTCCGTGGGCCCGGCGGGTCCTCGACGTCCTCGCCGACGTGCCGACCATCGCCGAGCCGACGGCCCCCGCCCCGGCGACCCCGGTTCACCCGGCCGCCGCGGGGCTGCTCACCGGCGAGGTGGCCGGCGGTGGTGAGGACGGGACGGCCGCCACGGTGGTCCGCACCCGCCCGGAGCAGATCGTCCTGGTCGGTCGGCCGACGCTGCACCGCAGCATCTCCCGGCTGCTCGCCGACCCGGCGGTCGATGTCGTGGCGCTGACCGACCGTGACCAGGTCACCGATGTGGCGCACACGGTGCGTCGCCGCGGCCGGGGTGTGCAGGTGACCGGGGAACTGCCGGCGGACTGGCCGAAGATCTGTGCGGCGGCGAGTGAGGTCGCGGTCGAGGCGGTGCGCGACACGGTCGCCTCCGACGACTTCACCGGGCTGCACACGGCCGCCGCGGTGACGGACGCCCTGCGTGACGGTGATGCCCTGGTCCTCGGCGCCTCGTCGGCGGTGCGGGACGCCTCGCTGTGCGGCCTGCCCTTCCCCGGGGTGTGGACCGTGTCGAACCGCGGTGCCGCCGGCATCGACGGGACGGTCTCCACGGCGGTGGGGGTGGCCCTGGCCCATGCGTCGACGGATCCGACGGCGGTCCGCGCCCCGCGGACGGTGGCCCTGATGGGTGACCTCACGTTCCTGCACGATGCGGGCGGTCTGAACATCGGCCCGGGCGAACCGCGGCCGGAGAACCTGGTCATCGTCGTCTCCAACGACGACGGCGGCGCCATCTTCGAGACCCTCGAGGCGGGACGCCCCGGCCTGCGCACCTTCGACGACGGGCGTCCGGTCTTCGACCGGGTCTTCGGGACGCCGACGGGCGCGGACCTCGGGGCCCTCTGCGAGGCCTACGGGGTGGCCCACCGGCAGGTCGGGTCGCTGGCGGAACTGTCGGCCGCCCTCGACGAGCATGCGGAGGGGGCGACCGAGGGCTTCCTGGTCATCGAGGCCGCCGTCGACCGCCAGGTGCGCGCCGGTCTGCACGGGGCGCTGACCCGCCGGACCACGGTCGGGTGAGTCCGCGTGGCTGAAACCCCCGCGACCCCGGCAACTGCCGCAACTCCGGCAACGCCGACCGAGCCCGCAACCCCGGCAACTGCCGCAACACCCGTAGCCTCCGCGACCCCGGCACGCCTGATCCCGCGGCGGTGGCGCCGCCGGGTGGTGCAGCTGCTCGCCGGTCTGTACCTCGTCGCCTCCCTGGTGTGCGCGTCCCTCGTCGTCAACGCGGCCCTCAGCGACCTCGGCATCGCCCGGGACCGTGGCAGCGCGATCGCCGAGGTCGTCTCCACCGGGGGGAACACGGTGGTGCGCTACACCGACGAACAGGGCCGGGTGCAGACACCGCAGCGGGGACTGAAGTACCCCACCGGCCTGCAGGCCGGCCAGCGGGTGCGGGTCGAGTACCAGCGCAGCGAACCGGACAACGTCAAGGTCGCCGGGCGCGGGTGGACGCTCGCACTCCTGCCCGCCCTGTCCAGCTGGCTGGTGGTCACCGCCGTCGCGGCCGTGCCCGCCGGCGTCCTGTGGTGGCGGTGGCGTCGGTGACGGGGGTGCCGGCATGCGCGTCCTGATCGTTGCGGAGAGTTTCCTCCCGGTGGTCAACGGTGTGGTCAACTCGGTGCTCCGGGTGCTCGAGCACCTGCGGGAGACCGGCCACGAGGCCCTGGTCGTCGCACCGGCGCGCAGCCGGTCGGACCGTCGCCGGGGCCTGCCGGAATGCCGCAGCTACGCCGGGTTCCCGGTGGTCCGGGTGCCCGCCGTCGAGATTCCCGTGGTCAATTCGCTGCCGCTGGGGCTGCCGACCCGGCGACTGTTCCGCGTGATGCGCGCGTACCGGCCCGATGTCGTGCACCTGGCCAGCCCCTTCGTCCTCGGCGGCGGTGGGGCGGCGGCGGCGCGCCGGGCCGGCGTCCCGTATGTCGCGGTGTACCAGACCGACGTGCCCGGTTTCGCCGCCGGCTACCACCTCGCCCCGCTGACCGGTGCGGCGTGGCAGGTGGTGCGCACGATCCACAATCCGGCGGCGATGACCCTCGCCCCGTCATCGGCGACCGCGGCGGACCTGGAACGGCACGGGGTGTGCAACGTGCGGCAGTGGGCCCGCGGGGTGCGGGCGGAGCACTTCAGCCCGGCCCGGCGGGACGCCGCACTGCGGGGCCGCTGGACCGGCGGCACCGACCGCCCGGTCGTGGGCTATGTCGGCCGGCTGGCCTCGGAGAAGTCCGTGCACCGGCTCGCCGCGCTCGCCGACCGCCGTGACCTGCAGGTCGTCGTCGTCGGGGACGGCCCGCAGCGGGGACGCCTCGAACGACTGCTGCCGGACGCGGTGTTCACCGGCGAACTCCACGGCGACGACCTCTCCGCGGCGGTGGCGAGCCTGGACGTGTTCGTCCACACCGGGGAGTTCGAGACCTTCTGCCAGGCCCTGCAGGAGGCGCTGGCCTCCGGGGTGCCGGCCGTGGCCCCGGCAGCCGGCGGACCGCTGGACCTGGTCACCGACCACGTCACCGGCCGGCTGCTGCCCGTGGCGTCCTTCGTCCGCGACCTGCCGGGGGCGGTCGACGAGCTGCTGTGCGCCGGGGATGCGGCGTCCCACGCGGAACTGCGGCGGCGGGCGCGGGAGAGCGTGCTGGCGCGCACCTGGCCTGCGCTGTGCGCCCAGCTGGTGGGGTATTACCGGGAAGCGGCTAGGATGACCTGATGTGTCACGAGCCAGCCTGGACAAGGATCCCCACGACGTCGCGCGGATGTTCGACGCCGTCGGCAAGAACTACGACCTGACCAACACGGTCCTCTCCTTCGGGCAGGACGCCCTGTGGCGGAAACGCACCCGCCGGCGGCTGGACCTCGCCCCCGGTGATGTCGTCCTCGACCTCGCCGCGGGGACGGGGGTCTCCACCGAGCAGCTCGCCGAGTCCGGTGCCTGGTGTGTCGCCTGCGACTTCTCGCAGGGCATGCTCGCCGCGGGCCGGGACCGCAACCTGCCGATGGTCTGCGGGGACGGCATGCAGCTGCCCTTCCCGGACAACACCTTCGACGCGGTGACCATCAGTTTCGGACTGCGCAACATCGTCGACCCGGCCGCCGGCCTGCGCGAGATGGCCCGGGTGACGAAGCCGGGCGGCAAGCTCGCCGTCTGCGAATTCTCCACGCCGATCGTGCCGGTGTTCTCCACGGTCTACAAGGAGTACCTCATGCGGGCACTGCCCGCGGTGGCGAAGCTGGTGTCCTCCAATGCGGAGGCCTACGTCTACCTCGCCGAGTCGATCCGCGCCTGGCCGGACCAGGAGGAACTGGCCGGGATCATCGAAGACAACGGGTGGGAGGGTGCCGGCTGGCAGAACCTCACCCTCGGCATCACCGCACTGCACAGCGCGACCAAGCCGCTGGCCTAGGCGGCTGCCGGGGCGGGCCCGGCAGCGAACGCGGGGCCGGGCCGGGGCCGGGGCGGGGCCGGCAGCGCTACCGGCCGAACAGGGGGCGGGCCTCCGGATGCCAGAACCGGTCATGGCCCACCGACAGTTTCCCCGCCCCCAGCCACACCCGGGCCGTGAGATCGCGGTCCTCCGGGGTGACGAGATTGCCCATCAGCCGGGCCGCCGCCCCCATGACCTGCGGGGCCAGCGGCCCGCGCAGCCCCAGCGGCCCGACCGAGGCGAGCAGCCCCGGCATCGTCAGCAGGGTGGCGAGCCGGCGGGCGAGGGAGAAGGCGTCCCCGTAGCGCTCCCGCAGATGCGCCGGCCAGACGTCCGCGAGGCCCCGGGGGGACCGGGCGGCGTCCGGCAGCAGGGCGGCCAGATCGAGGCCCGACTCCAGCGCATAGTCGATCCCCTCACCATTGAGCGGGTTGACCAGCGCGGCGGTGTCGCCGACCGCGGCCCAGTTCACCCCGGCGACCCGGCTGACCGCCCCACCCATCGGCAGCAGTGCGGAGGTGACCCGCTCCGGGGTCCCGAGCTGCCAGCTGTCACGCTGGTCGTCGGCATAGGAGACCAGCAGCTTCTTCACGTTGACCTTCGCCGGGTGGCGGGTCGTGGACAGTGCCCCGCAGCCCAGGTTCACCCCGTCTCCGAGCGGGAAGATCCAGCCGTAGCCGGGCTGGGCCACCCCGTCGGCGTCCCGCAGTTCCAGGTGGGAGTGGATCCACGGGTCGTCACCGAACGGTGTGGTGCAGTAGGACCGGGCGGCCACCCCGTGGACCAGGCCGCGCAGCCACCGGACACCGAGCTGCCGGGCGATGCCGCTGCGCACCCCCTCGGCGAGGACGAGGAACCGGCACGCCACGGTGTGTGTGGTCTGTGTCGTCTGTCGCGCGCCCTGACCGGCCCGGAAGGTCACGGACTCCACCGGGGTGCCGGACGCCGCGGCGTCCCCCAGCTGCACGCTGACGGCCTTCCACCCGGTGGCGCCACGGGCGCCGGCGGCCAGGGCCCGTTCGCGCAGGGCGGCGTCCAGCGTGGTGCGGGGGATCGCGGTGCCACGGGTGGGGAAGGCGCCGTGGGCCGGCCAGGGCGCGTGGACCGACCCGCCGAATCCGTGGAGGGCCAGCCCGTCGATGGTCGGCCGGCCGTCGAGCAGGTCGAGGGCGCCCGTCCGGGACAGGGCGTGGACCGCCCGTGGGGTGAGACCGTCCCCGCAGGTCTTGTCGCGGGGGAAATCCTGCATGTCCACCAGCAGCACCTCGTGGCCGGCGAGGGCGGCGGCACGGGCGGTGGCGGCTCCGGCGGGGCCGGCGCCGACCACGAGAACCTCGCACCGGTCGGGCAGCGGGGCCGGCGACGGTGACTGTGACGGGGCGGGGGAGGAGTTGTTCATCGCCCGGCCATTGTCCCACGGGCTATGTGGGCACGGGAATGCTGGTCTAAGGTAACGGGCGTAGACGAGGAACTTGACGACGGACAGAGGCTACGGGACATACATGGCAAGCACTAACTCCGGGGAGCGCACAGGGCTGGATCTGGGAAGTGCCGAATTCACCGGCATGATCCAGGACGGTATGGAGCGTGTCGAGGCCGAACTGCGCAGCTCACTGTCCGTCGGGGAGAGTTTCCTCACCGACAAGGTCAGCCACCTGGCGAAGGCCGGCGGCAAGCGGTTCCGCCCCATGTTCGCCCTCATCGCCTCCCAGTACGGCGACCGCGCCATGTCCGATGACGTCATCAGCGGCGCCGTCGTCGTCGAACTGACCCACCTCGCGACCCTGTACCACGATGATGTCATGGACGAGGCGGACCGTCGCCGCGGCGCCGAGAGCGCGAACGCCCGGTGGGACAACTCGGTCGCCATTCTCGCCGGTGACTACATCTTCGCCGTCGCATCCCGCCTCATGGCCGACCTGGGGACCGACACGGTCCGCCACTTCGCCGACACCTTCGGTGAACTCGTCACCGGGCAGATGCGGGAGACCATCGGCTGCGGGCCGGACGAGGACCCCGTCGAGTACTACATGAAGGTCATCCAGGAGAAGACCGGTGTGCTCATCGCCTCCGCCGGCTTCCTCGGCGCCCTCCACGGCGGGGCCACCGAGGCGCAGCGGGGTGCGCTGTTCCGTTTCGGACGCCACCTCGGCCAGGTCTTCCAGATCGTCGACGACATCATCGACATCTGGTCCGACCCGGAGGAGTCCGGCAAGACGCCCGGCACCGATCTGCGCGAGGGCGTGTTCACCCTGCCGGTGCTGCGCGCCATGCAGGAGGACACCGAGGGCGGCGCACGCCTGCGTGAGGTCCTCACCGGACCGGTCACGGAGGACGCCGTGGTCGACGAGGTTCTCGGTCTGGTGCGTGCCTCCGGCGGTCGGGACGCCGCGCTGCAGGACGTGGCCCACTACCGCACCCTCGCCGAGGACGAGCTGGCGACGCTCCCGGCCGGGGAGGCGACCGAGGCGCTGCGCGGCCTCATGAACTACGCGCTCGCCCGGCTGGGGTAGCGGCCTGGCCGGATTTTCCGTTCCGCTGTGAGCCGGGTCTGGCTGTCCGTCCCGCTGTCGGCCTTCCCGCTGTCGGCCGGGGCAACCCCGGGTCAGTCGCGCACCCTGCCCCGCGTCCACGAATTCCATTGCTGTGACCTGGCGATTTGTACTGTCATGTGGGGTGCGTAGTAGAGTTTCGGTCGCGCCTGAGGCGCACGCCAGGTTGCCCGAGCGGCCAAAGGGAGCGGACTGTAAATCCGCCGGCATTGCCTTCAAAGGTTCGAATCCTTTACCTGGCACCATGAGGTGCGAACACCCGGAGAGTGGAGACACTCCCCGGGTGTTTTCGTCTGTGCGGGTACTGTCTCGTCGGCCCCACGCCGACTGCGTCCCGAGCTGACCCGATTCGGACGATTCGGTCCCCCGGAAACGGCGGAATCGGGTCAACTCGCGTCACGCGCGGGCTCCACGGCGGTGGCGGCGCTCCAGGTGTGCGTCGACCGGGTGGTGCGGCCCGGAGATCCCACCCCCTCGACGGACACCTGCGGCGTCACCCGGGGTCCGGGGCCCGCGGACCGGCGTTCCCGGGAGACCCCGCATCCGTGTCCGGACTGTGCGCCGACATTCCGGCATCCCACTGCCGCGGAGACGGGGAATTGTCGGCGCAGAATCCTGGGCCTGCCCACCGCGGCCCCGGTGGCGTCCGGCACGGCTCCCGGCAGTGGCGCGTTGACGGACACCCGGCGTCCGTGGCGGTGCGTGACTGCCGAAAACGGTCCATGAACCACGAAAATGCGTGCTGACCAGCAGAGTTGTGCAATGCGCGGCGTCCTGGTTATGCTATCCCAGGCTTCGAGCGAACGGCACGGAGAGACCGAGAGGTTGATCCGGCCCGATGTGAAGAGCACGCCCCCTTAGCTCAGTCGGTAGAGCGTTTCCATGGTAAGGAAAAGGTCAACAGTTCGATTCTGTTAGGGGGCTCACGTCATTTTCTGGCGCAGTTCGGGGATACCGGCACCAGTCGTCGGAGTGACTCT
>JABVZY010000439.1:7704-81988 GCA_020883555.1 Drosophila nannoptera | reverse complement strand
CAGATACAGACCCCGCGACCGGCTCACGGTCGCGGGGTCTTCTGCTGTCCGGGGGAGCAGAGGGGGAGTTGAGCTGCAACGGCAGTACCGGGCCGGTGCGGTCCGTGGGTGGGCGGCCGACCGTGATCCGTGAACTCTAGCAGGGAGTCCGGGGTGGGACGGTCATGGAGTCGTCCGTGCTCGGGTTCACGGGTCGTGCCGGCGCAGGAGTGTCGCCCGCATGGCGCGGGCAGCGGCACCCACCGCGCTGCAGGCCGCTACCGCCGTCGGGACGCCGTGCTGCAGGCCATCACCGGCGCCGGGACGCCGTGATGCGGTCGAGTACCTGCGCTGACCACCCGGTTTTGCCGCCGGGGACCGCGGCTGCTAGAGTTTCGCGTGCTGTCCACGAATGTGGGCGCACCCGCGGAGTACCGTCCGGGATCTGTCCCGGGCACCAGGTGCAGCGCGAAGGGGCGTGGCTCAATTGGCAGAGCAGCGGTCTCCAAAACCGCAGGTTGCAGGTTCAAGTCCTGTCGCCCCTGCAACACCCTCCCTGTTCCGGGTACCGTGTCACACGGTCCCCGAACCCGGGGGAGAAGCGACCCGAGGAGCATTCGACACGTGAGTGAGCGCAAGAGCACCGAGAACGGCCGGCTGCAGCCGTCGGGTAAGCGTCAGCTGGGGGATGCTGACGGAACCACCACCAAGACCGCCAAGGTCTCCGCCGCCACCCGTGTGAACGGGCCGGACGGCAAGGAGCACCGGGGCGGCGTCCTCGCGTACCCGAAGTCCGTCGGCACCGAGGTGAAGAAGGTCATCTGGCCGACCGGCCGCGAGATGGTGACCTACACCGCTGTCACGCTGGTCTTCCTCATCATCGTCACCGCGCTGTGCGCCGGTGTGGATGTCCTGACCGGCAAGGGTGTGGAGTTCATCTTCGGCGTCTGACCGTGGTAGCATCCCGGGTATAACGTTTCCGCCTCCGCCTCACGGCGAGGCGGATTTTTAATGGCGGGCCCGGCCGGTCCCGCCCGCGACCCGGGAGAGGAACAACGATGAGTGACGAGAACACGACCGACGTCGCCGCCACCACGGCGGAGGGCCTGGCGGCCGCCGCACAGGAGGATGTCCAGCAGACCGTCAGCGAGCTGCACGCCGCCGGCTCGCTCGACGAGGACGCCGCCGAGGCCCAGAAGACGCCGGAGGAGATCGCGCTCGAGGCCTACAAGACCCGGCTGCGTGAGTTCATGCGGGCGCTGAAGAAGCTGCCCGGCAAGTGGTACATCATCCAGTGCTACTCGGGCTACGAGAACAAGGTGAAGACCAACCTGGAGATGCGCGCCCAGACTCTCGGCGTGGACCAGCAGATCCACGAGGTGGTCGTCCCGATCGAGGAAGTCACCCAGCTCAAGGACGGCAAGCGCAAGATCGTCAAGCAGAAGCTGCTGCCGGGCTACGTCCTGGTGCGTGTCGAGCTCGACGACCCGTCCTGGTCGGTCATCCGCGATACCCCGGGCGTCACCTCGTTCGTCGGCAACGCCGGCGAGCCGACCCCGGTGAAGATCCGCGAGGTCGCGAAGTTCCTGCTGCCGCCGGAGAGCGCATCCGCCCCGGAGAACCCGGAGGCCGCCGATTCGGCCGCGGGTGTCGATGTCAGCGACACCGGTGTCGCGATGGCGCCGTCGGCGTCCGCGAACCAGGTCGAGGTCGACTACGAGGTCGGCGAGTCCGTCACCGTGCTCTCGGGTCCGTTCGCCTCGGTCTCCGCGACGATCTCGGAGATCGACGCGGCGAACAGCAAGCTCAAGGCCCTGGTCTCGATCTTCGGCCGTGAGACCCCGGTCGAGCTCGAGTTTGACCAGGTCGAGAAGCTCAACTAGGATTTCTCCGGTGCTCTGCACGGTCCGATCCGGACTTTCGCAGGTCAGCGGGCCTACCGCCGAGCACATGAACATTTCCCCACCCGGTCGCCGGTCACTGATCCCGGCATCCGGTCAGGCCTGCCCCGTGCCAGCGGGGCAACCGGCCTGATATCACGTGAAGAGGTACACACATGGCAAAGAAGAAGAAGGTCACCGGCCTCATCAAGCTCCAGATCGAGGCTGGCGCCGCGAACCCGGCCCCGCCGGTCGGCCCGGCGCTCGGTGCGCACGGCGTCAACATCATGGAGTTCTGCAAGGCCTACAACGCGGCGACCGAGTCCCAGCGCGGCAACGTCGTGCCGGTCGAGATCACCGTGTACGAGGACCGCAGCTTCGACTTCAAGCTGAAGACCCCGCCGGCCGCCAAGCTGCTGCTCAAGGCCGCCGGGATCCAGAAGGGCTCCGGCACCCCGCACACCGACAAGGTCGGCGAGGTCACCTGGGCGCAGTGCAAGGAGATCGCCCAGACCAAGTTCGAGGACATCAACGCCCGCGACCTGGAGAACGGCGCCCGCATCATCGCCGGCACCGCCCGCTCCATGGGCATCACCGTCACCGGCGCCCCCGCCTGATCAGCTTGTCCTGATCTGCCCCGTCCGGTCGGTTCCGACTGACCGGGCGGGCGCCGGGGCCCGTACCGGGTCCCGGAGTTTTTCCGTGGCAGGGCCCGCTCCGGCCCGTCGACCACATTCCGTCACATTGAGATAGGAACACCAATGAGCACCAAGTCCAAGGCCTACCGCGCCGCGGCCGAGAAGATCGTCGCCGACCACCAGTACTCGCCCCTCGAGGCCGTCAAGCTGGCCAAGGAGACCTCCTCCAAGAACTTCGACGCGACCGTCGACGTCGTCCTGCGCCTGGGTGTCGACCCGCGCAAGGCCGACCAGCTGGTCCGCGGCACCGTCTCCCTGCCGAACGGCACCGGTCAGACCGTGCGCGTCATCGTCTTCGCCGAGGGCCCGAACGCCACCGCCGCCGAGGAGGCCGGGGCCGACGCCGTCGGTACCGCCGAACTGATTGAGAAGATCCAGGGCGGCTGGACCGACTTCGACGCCGCGATCGCCACCCCGGACCAGATGGCCAAGGTCGGCCGCGTCGCCCGCGTCCTGGGCCCGCGCGGTCTCATGCCGAACCCGAAGACCGGCACCGTCACCACCGACGTGGCCAAGGCTGTGCAGGAGATCAAGGGCGGCAAGATCTCCTTCCGCGTCGACAAGGCGTCCAACCTGCACGCCATCATCGGCAAGGCCTCCTTCACCGAGAAGCAGCTCGCCGAGAACTACGGTGCGCTCGTCGAGGAGCTCCTGCGCCTGAAGCCGTCCGCGTCCAAGGGCATCTACATCAAGAAGGCCACCGTCTCCACGACCACCGGCCCGGGCATCCAGGTCGACCCGTCCGTGGAGAAGAACTTCGCGGAGTAGTTCCCCGGTGAACCCACCGGGTTCACCCTGACCGACGGTCCCGACCGTCGGCATCACGCGACGAGGGGTCGGTCCGGCACTGTCCGGACCGGCCCCTCGTCGCGTTCTGCGTACCGTGCCGGGTGTCAGGCGTTCACCCGTGGCTTCCGGACGCCGCCCCACAGCGGCAGGACGGTTCCGCGGACATGCGGGGTCGCGGCACGGTAGTCGCCGGCGGCGCCGTGGTGGAGGGCCTCGAGGACGAGATCGACGGCGCGGGGGGAGTAGAGCAGGGCGAGATGCTCGCTGAAGTCGTAGCGGTTGCCGTGTTCCTGGACCAGGATGTTGGCGACGGTGGCGTCCTGCCCGGCGGTGAGCTGCTGGGTGCGCCACGGGGTGACGATCTCGTCGTAGCGCGAGCAGATCATGGTGTAGTCCACCCCGGGGACGGTGTCCCCGTTTCGGTTCACGTGCGCCATGGCCTCCGAGCCGACCATCTGGTCCTCGGCGGCCCGGCCGAG
Organism: Drosophila nannoptera; assembly: GCA_020883555.1. Lineage (NCBI taxonomy): Eukaryota > Metazoa > Arthropoda > Insecta > Diptera > Drosophilidae > Drosophila > Drosophila nannoptera. Next base: position 78,163 of record JABVZY010000439.1, on the reverse strand, counting down.
CAGGGCGCGGGTCGGCCCGTACCAGCCCTTCTTCTTCATCCACTTCCCGAGCGTCCCGATGCCGGAGGCGGTAGTGCCGTGGTTCGAGCCGGCGATGCCGATGAGCCGGCGCACCCGGGGCGGCACGCCGGCCGCCGGGTCGCCCGCCCCGCCCGAGTCGGTGAGGTAGAGGCGGGCCTGCGCCACACCCTGGGAGTGCCCGATGAGGTCGACCCGGTCGGCGCCGGTGGTGGCGAGAACCCGGTCGATGAAGGCGGCGACCTCGGGCTGCGCGTCGACGAGGGCGGCGTTGCCGTAGCAGGCGGGGCGCCGGCCGAGGAAGCAGGAGCGGTCCTGCCCGTAGTTGAACGCGAACACCCGGTAGCCCGCCGCCGCGAGGGTGGGGGCGAGCAGCGACCAGGTGCAGTAGCTGTTCATCCAGGTGCCGTGGACGAGCACGACGGGGACGGAGCCGGGACCGCTGTCCGGCAGCGGGGTCTCCCAGTCGTTCACCCCGGCGGGCATGCGCCGGGGATGGCGCTGCGAGGACAGGAACGCGGTGAGGAAATGGTTGTGCTCGGGATGTTGTGCAGTCACGGAAAACACCGTAAACCACCGTCTGCCGGTGCGGGGTCGGAAACGCGATTTGGCCGCCGGTGGACCGGTGGGTTACAGTACCCACCGAAGTTTGATTGCTTTTCAAGTTTCACCGTAGACCGTCGGTCATCACCGCCGGGGAGTAATTCCCGGTGGTGGCGAAGGACCACCACTGCTGTGGTGGCGACCCGCGCAGGGAAACAGGGTAAAGCTCACGAGCGCCGCGGCGTCCTCCCGAGGGGGGAGGCCGGAGAGTGCCCCGAGACGCCCCGTGCCTTGCCGCACGGGGCGTCCCGCATGTGAGGGGGGTCTTCCGGGACCGGCTGTCGTACCACTGACAGACACCAGGAAGGAGGCGAGAGTATGGCAAACCCGAAGAACACCGCCGCTGTGGCGGAGCTCACCAGCCGTTTCGAGGAGGCCGGCACCGCGCTGCTCACCGAGTACCGCGGTCTGACCGTCGCCGAGACCACCGAGCTGCGTACCGCACTGGGTTCCGACGTGACCTACTCCGTCGCCAAGAACACCATGATCAAGCTGGCCGCCAAGCAGGCCGGCGTCGAGATCGCGGATGACCTGCTGACCGGACCGACCGCCGTCGCCTTCGTGCGCGGAGAGGCCGTGGACGCCGCCAAGGCGCTCAAGAAGTTCGCCGGCGATCACCAGAATCTCGTGATCAAGGGCGGCAACATGGACGGCACTGCGCTGTCCGCCGCCGAGGTTGAGGCAATTGCCGAGCTGGACAACCGCGAGACCACGCTGGCCAAGCTGGCGGGCGCCCTGCAGGGCTCCCTCACCAAGGCCGCTCAGCTGTTCAACGCACCGGCATCCCAGGTGGCGCGCCTTTCGGCTGCGCTGCAGGAGAAGAAGGACGCCGCGTAATCCGCGGGTCCCACAACACACACTTTCTACCGAAAGGACGCCATCATGGCTAAGTACACCAACGATGAGCTCATCGAGGCCTTCAAGGAGATGACTCTCCTCGAGCTCTCCGAGTTCGTGAAGCTGTTCGAGGACACCTTCGACGTCACCGCCGCCGCTCCGGCCGCCGTCGCTGTCGCCGCCGGCCCCGCCGCTGAGGCCGCCGAGGAGAAGGACGAGTTCGACGTCGTGCTCGAGGACGCCGGCGCCAAGAAGATCGGCGTGATCAAGGTTGTCCGCGAGATCGTCTCCGGCCTGGGCCTCAAGGAGGCCAAGGACCTCGTCGAGTCCGCCCCGAAGGCGATCCTCGAGGCTGCGTCCAAGGACGACGCCGAGGCTGCCAAGGCCAAGCTCGAAGAGGCCGGCGCCAAGGTCACCCTCAAGTAGGACTGACCCCGCGACCGTCAGGTCGCCGGAGTGCCAGCGACCCCCGGATCCCCGCAGCACGCTGCGGGACCGGGGGTTTTCTGTGTGCGGGGGACGGTAGCCGCTACGATGTTCCCCATGCTCCCGAAGTCCCGTGTGTCCGCCGTGTTCGCCCTGGGGGTGGGGTGCATCCTGCTGGTGGCGGGTCTCCTGCTGCCACGGGTCGTGGACCCGGAACGCCCCCTGCCGATGTCGTTGTCGGGGACCCAGCTGACGGTCACCGACCCGGAGTCGACACTCGGTGCCGCGTACGAGCCGCCGGCGCCGGCGCCTGCGCCTGCACCCGACTCCGGGGACGCCCCGGCACCGGAGGGGGAGGACCACGGCGAGCCGCCGGCCGACGAGCCCGGGGAGAAGCCCGGCGACGACGATCACGGTGACGACCACGGTGACGACCACCGGAACGACCCTCCGCCGCCGCCCGAGCCGGTGCGGGCACCGGTGACGAAGACCTGGGCCCTCACCCTCGGCGAACCGGTCGACGGTGACGAGGTCGCGGCCACCGTCGGGGTGAGTTCGGTCCGCAACGACCGGGTGACCACCGGGGAGGGCGACAACGCCCCCACCGACGACCAGGGTGCGCTGCTGGACGCCGCGGTGTGGTCGATGCAGCTGGACCGTCACGATGCGGTGGCCACCGGTGACGTCAAGGTCAGCGACCGGCTCGGCAGTCCCGCTACCGCGGCCGACGTGCCGGGGCAGTGGGTCGCCTTCCCGCGGAACGCCGGTGAGCAGACCTACCCGTTCTTCGACAGCCTGCTGCGCCGGGACCTCCCCGCCGACTTCGACCGGACCGCCGAGATCGACGGTCACCGGGTGAACGTCTACCGGCAGAACTTCGAGGCGGAGCCGGTGCTGCAGGCGAACCCGTACTTCTACCGGCTGACCAGTCCGCTGCCGGACGGGCGGCAGGCGACGCTGCAGCGCAGTGGTTCCCGCGAGATCACCGTGGAGCCGTCGAGCGGGCTCATCGTGGGACTGCGGGAGGACCTGCACGACTACTACGCGGGGCCTGACGGCGCCGAGACCGCGCTGCTGCAGGACTTCCACGGCCAGACCCCCGACGACGAGGTTGCCGGGCTGCTGACGACGGCTGCGGACCAGGGGAAGGACCGGCCGTCCCGGGCCTGGGGAGTTGCGCTGGCGGTCGTGGGTGCTATCGTGGCACTCGGTTCCGCGGTGATCGCGCTGAAGCCGGCGTCGTCCGGTGGCGGCCGGACCGCGGCGGCGTCCCGGAATCGGCGGCGGGCCCGGAAGGGCCGGCGGGCACGGCACCGGGACTGAGCAGGAGCCGACAGGGCCGGGGAGGTTCCTGCCGCAGCCGGATTCACCGCCGGTCACCGCGTCCGGGGGAGGGGTGTGCTCCGGGGTGGACATCGGGGGGCAAGTGATATACGATCGTCTTTTGCGCTGGATGACTATCCGGTGGCGCTGCGGCGAACACGACGACCTTGACAGGTGATGCTCCATGAAAACACCACTTGACAAGGTCTATTAACTGTTTCCTGGGCCCGGGGTCCGGGCCCTGGGCCGTCGCCACCCACCGGACACGTCATCCGTCACAGACCATCACAGACCGTACGCTCAAGCAACCGTGACTGTCCCGCCGGACAGACACGTGAGGTGCTGGAAGGACCCATCTTGGCAGTCTCCCGCCAGACCAGTTCCACGGCCGGAATCCCCGGTGCATCGCATCGTTATTCGTTCGCGAAGATCGATGCGCCGATGGATATTCCCGGTCTTCTCGACGTTCAGCGAGACTCTTTCGCCTGGCTCGTCGGCACGCCGGAGTGGCGTGCCCGCCAGCAGGCGGAGGCCGGGGAAGGTGTACGTATCACCTCCGGTCTCGAAGAGATCCTCGAGGAGCTGTCCCCTGTCGAGGACTACTCCGAGAACATGTCCCTGACCCTGTCCGAGCCGCGCTTCGACGACGTGAAGAACACGATCGACGAGTGCAAGGACAAGGACATCAACTACTCCGCGCCGCTCTACGTGACCGCGGAGTTCACCAACGCCCTGTCCGGCGAGATCAAGAGCCAGACCGTCTTCATCGGTGATTTCCCGATGATGACCGACAAGGGCACATTCATCATCAACGGCACCGAGCGTGTCGTGGTGTCCCAGCTGGTCCGCTCCCCGGGCGTGTACTTCGAGGAGTCCATCGACGCCTCCACCGAGCGTCCGCTCCACGCCGTCAAGGTGATCCCGTCGCGCGGTGCGTGGCTGGAGTTCGACGTCGACAAGCGGGACACGGTCGGTGTCCGCATCGACCGCAAGCGTCGTCAGCCGGTCACCGTGCTGCTCAAGGCCCTCGGTCTCACCGCCGAGGAGATCACGGAGCGCTTCGGCTTCTCCGAGATCATGATGACCACCCTCGAGAAGGACGGCGTCGCCAACACCGACGAGGCCCTCCTCGAGATCTACCGCAAGCAGCGGCCGGGTGAGTCGCCGACGCGCGACTCGGCACAGGCGCTGCTGGAGAACAGCTTCTTCAAGCCGAAGCGTTACGACCTGGCGAAGGTCGGCCGGTACAAGGTCAACCGCAAGCTCGGCCTCGACGAGGCCGCGACGACGATGACGCTGACCGAGCAGGATATGCTCACCACCATCGAGTACCTGGTGCGTCTCCACGCCAACGAGCGGACGATGACGTCCCCGGACGGCGTCGAGATCCCGCTGGGCACCGACGACATCGACCACTTCGGCAACCGTCGCCTGCGTACGGTCGGCGAGCTGATCCAGAACCAGATCCGGGTCGGCCTGTCCCGCATGGAGCGTGTCGTGCGCGAGCGCATGACCACGCAGGACGCCGAGTCGATCACCCCGACCTCGCTGATCAACGTCCGCCCGGTCTCCGCGGCCATCCGCGAGTTCTTCGGTACCTCCCAGCTGTCCCAGTTCATGGACCAGAACAACTCGCTGTCGGGTCTGACCCACAAGCGTCGTCTGTCCGCCCTGGGCCCGGGTGGTCTGTCCCGTGAGCGCGCCGGCCTCGAGGTCCGCGACGTCCACGCCTCCCACTACGGCCGCATGTGCCCGATCGAGACTCCTGAGGGCCCGAACATCGGCCTGATCGGTAACCTCTCGACCTACGCACGGGTCAACCCGTTCGGTTTCATTGAGACCCCGTACCGCCGTGTCGAGGACTGCCGGCCCACCGACCAGGTGGACTACCTCACCGCGGACGAGGAAGACCGCCACATCATCGCCCAGGCGAAGACCGAGGTCGGCGAGGACGGTCTGTTCACCGACGACCAGATCGAGGTCCGGCTGGGTGGCGGCGACGTCGAGATGGTCCCGGCCGCCCAGGTCGACTACATGGACGTGTCCCCCCGGCAGATGGTCTCCGTGGGTACCGCCATGATCCCGTTCCTCGAGCACGACGACGCGAACCGTGCCCTCATGGGTGCGAACATGCAGAAGCAGGCTGTGCCGCTGCTGCGCGCCGAGGCCCCGTACGTCGGCACCGGTATGGAGCTGCGCTCCGCCTATGACGCCGGCGACGTCATCATCACCCCGAAGGCCGGTGTGATCGAGTCCGTGTCCGCGGACTACATCACGGTCATGGACGACGACGGTGTGCGTGACACCTACGTGCTGCGCAAGTTCGAGCGCACCAACCAGGGCACCTGCTACAACCAGACCCCGCTGGTCGACCAGGGTCAGCGCGTCGAGGCCGGTCAGGCCATCGCCGACGGCCCCGGTACCCACAACGGCGAGATGTCGCTCGGCCGCAACCTGCTGGTCGCCTTCATGCCGTGGGAGGGCCACAACTACGAGGACGCGATCATCCTCAACCAGCGCGTTGTCGAGGAGGACCTCCTCACCTCGATCCACATCGAGGAGCACGAGATCGACGCCCGCGACACCAAGCTCGGCCCGGAGGAGATCACCCGGGACATCCCGAACGTCGGTGACGACGTGCTCGCCGACCTCGACGACCGCGGCATCATCCGCATCGGCGCCGACGTCCGCGACGGCGACGTCCTGGTCGGCAAGGTCACCCCGAAGGGTGAGACGGAGCTGACCCCGGAGGAGCGCCTGCTGCGCGCCATCTTCGGCGAGAAGGCCCGCGAGGTCCGCGACACCTCCATGAAGGTGCCCCACGGTGAGACCGGCAAGGTCATCGGCGTCCGCGTGTTCTCCCGCGAGGACGACGACGACCTGGCCCCCGGCGTCAACCAGATGGTCCGCGTCTACGTCGCCCAGAAGCGCAAGATCCAGGACGGCGACAAGATGGCCGGCCGCCACGGCAACAAGGGTGTCGTCGGCAAGATCCTGCCGCAGGAGGACATGCCCTTCCTGCCGGACGGCACCCCGGTCGACTTCATCCTGAACACCCACGGCGTCCCGCGCCGTATGAACATCGGTCAGGTCCTCGAGACCCACCTCGGCTGGCTCGCCAAGTACGGCTGGCACGTCGACACGGACTCCGACGACCCGAAGGTCAAGGCCATGCTGGAGACCCTGCCGGAGGACCTCTACGACGTCCCCGCCGAGTCCCTGGTCGCCACCCCGGTGTTCGACGGTGCCGAGAACGAGGAGATCTCCGGTCTCATCCGGTCGGTCAACGCGAACGCCGACGGTGAGCAGATGATCGACGAGCACGGCAAGGCGGTGCTCATCGACGGTCGTTCCGGCGAGCCCTTCCCGTACCCGGTCTCGGTCGGCTACAAGTACATGCTGAAGCTGCACCACCTCGTCGACGAGAAGATCCACGCCCGGTCCACCGGTCCGTACTCCATGATCACCCAGCAGCCGCTCGGTGGTAAGGCGCAGTTCGGTGGCCAGCGCTTCGGTGAGATGGAGGTGTGGGCCATGCAGGCCTACGGCGCCGCCTACACCCTGCAGGAGCTGCTCACCATCAAGTCGGACGACGTGGTTGGCCGCGTGAAGGTCTACGAGGCCATCGTGAAGGGCGAGAACATCCCGGACCCGGGCATCCCCGAGTCCTTCAAGGTTCTCCTCAAGGAGCTGCAGTCGCTCTGCCTCAACGTCGAGGTCCTCGCCGCCGACGGCACGCCGATGGAACTGAGCTCGACGGACGACGACGAGCTCGACCACGCCAACGCCGCCCTGGGCATCAACCTGTCCCGGGACGAGCGTCCGGACGCCGACAGCGACGTGGTCTAGGCACGGTAGAACCACCCAGACACTGACGACACTGACCCAATTTCACCGCACTACCACCCTCCGCACTGGCGGAGGGGAAAGGGAGTCCACGTGCTGGACGTCAACTTCTTTGACGAGCTCCGCATCGGTCTCGCCACCGCCGACGACATCCGTCGGTGGTCCCACGGCGAGGTCAAGAAGCCTGAGACCATCAACTACCGCACCCTGAAGCCCGAGAAGGACGGCCTGTTCTGCGAGCGCATCTTCGGCCCGACCCGGGACTGGGAGTGTGCCTGCGGCAAGTACAAGCGAGTCCGTTACAAGGGCATCATCTGTGAGCGCTGCGGCGTCGAGGTGACCAAGTCGAAGGTCCGCCGTGAGCGGATGGGCCACATCGAGCTGGCCGCCCCGGTCACCCACATCTGGTACTTCAAGGGCGTCCCGTCGCGCCTCGGTTACCTGCTGGACCTGGCGCCGAAGGATCTCGAGAAGATCATCTACTTCGCTGCGAACATCATCACCTCGGTGGATGACGAAGGCCGTCACAACGACCAGTCCACCCTCGAGGCCGAGATGCTGCTGGAGAAGAAGGAGGTGGAGAACGACCGCGACGCGGAGCTGCAGGAGCGCTCCGAGAAGCTCGAGGCCGATCTCGCCGAGCTCGAGGCCGCCGGCGCCAAGGCCGACGCCAAGCGCAAGGTGCAGACCTCCGCGGAGCGCGAGATGCGCCACATCCGCGAGCGCGCTGAGCGCGAGGTCGAGCGCCTCGACGAGATCTGGAACACCTTTGTCAAGCTCGCCCCGAAGCAGATGATCGCCGACGAGGGCATCTACAACGAGCTCGTCGACCGCTACGAGGACTACTTCACCGGCGGCATGGGCGCGGAGGCCATCCAGACCCTCATCCGCTCCTTCGACCTCGAGGCCGAGGCCGAGTCGCTGCGCGAGACCATCCGCGACGGCAAGGGCCAGAAGAAGCTGCGCGCCCTCAAGCGCCTGAAGGTTGTCGCCGCGTTCCTCCGCTCGGGTAACGACCCAGCCGGCATGGTGCTGGACGCCGTCCCGGTGATCCCGCCGGAGCTGCGTCCGATGGTGCAGCTCGACGGTGGCCGCTTCGCGACCTCCGACCTCAACGACCTCTACCGTCGTGTGATCAACCGCAACAACCGCCTCAAGCGCATGCTCGACCTCGGTGCCCCCGAGATCATCGTGAACAACGAGAAGCGCATGCTGCAGGAGTCGGTCGACGCGCTGTTCGACAACGGTCGTCGTGGCCGTCCGGTCACCGGTCCGGGCAACCGTCCGCTGAAGTCCCTGTCCGACCTGCTCAAGGGCAAGCAGGGCCGCTTCCGCCAGAACCTGCTCGGTAAGCGCGTGGACTACTCCGGTCGTTCCGTGATCATCGTGGGCCCGCAGCTCAAGCTGCACCAGTGCGGCCTGCCGAAGCAGATGGCGCTCGAGCTGTTCAAGCCGTTCGTCATGAAGCGCCTGGTCGACAAGCAGTACGCCCAGAACATCAAGTCCGCCAAGCGGATGGTGGAGCGTCAGCGCCCCGAGGTGTGGGACGTGCTCGAGGACGCGATCTCCGAGCACCCCGTGATGCTGAACCGTGCACCTACCCTGCACCGCCTCGGCATCCAGGCCTTCGAGCCGATCCTCGTCGAGGGCAAGGCGATTCAGCTGCACCCGCTGGCGTGTGAGGCCTTCAACGCCGACTTCGACGGTGACCAGATGGCTGTCCACCTGCCGCTGTCGGACGAGGCACAGGCCGAGGCCCGCATCCTCATGCTCGCCTCGAACAACATCCTGTCCCCGGCGTCCGGTAAGCCGCTGGCCATGCCGCGTCTGGACATGGTGACCGGTCTGTACTTCCTGACCATGCCGAAGGGTCCCGACGAGATCGGTGGTCAGGGTCGTTACACCCCGGCCGACGAGAACGGTCCGGAGAAGGGCGTCTACTCCTCGCTCGCCGAGGCCATCATGGCCCGCGACCGCGGCGTCCTGGGTCTGCAGGCCCCGATCAAGGTGCGGATCAACCACCTGCGGCCGACGGCCGAGATCGAGGCCGAGCAGTTCCCCGACGGCTGGCAGAAGGGCCAGACCTGGCTGGCGCACACCACGCTGGGCCGCGTGCTCTTCAACGAGCTGCTGCCGTGGAACTACCACTTCGTCGACGGCGTGATGGCGAAGAAGCCGCAGGCCAAGATCATCAACGACCTGGCCGCGAACTACCCGATGATCACCGTCGCGCAGACGGTGGACAAGCTGAAGGAAGCCGGCTTCTACTGGGCGACCCGCTCGGGCGTGACCATCACGATGGACGACGTCCTGGTTCTCCCGAACAAGAAGGAGATCCTCGACCGGTACGAGCAGCGCGCCCGCGTCATCGAGAAGAAGATGGCCCGCGGCAAGATCAACGCCACGGAGCGCTACAACTCCCTGGTGGACCTGTGGAAGGAAGCCACCGACTTCGTCGGTGAGTCCGTCGAGAAGCTGTACCCGGACGACAACCCGATCCCGATGATCGTGAAGTCGGGCGCGGCCGGCAACATGCGTCAGATCTGGACGCTGGCCGGAATGAAGGGCATGGTCACGAACTCGCGTGGTGACTACATCACCCGCCCGATCAAGACCTCCTTCCGTGAGGGCCTGTCCGTGCTGGAGTACTTCAACAACTCCCACGGTTCCCGTAAGGGTCTGGCCGACACGGCCCTGCGTACCGCCGACTCGGGCTACCTGACCCGTCGTCTGGTCGACGTCGCCCAGGACGTCATCGTCCGCGAGGACGACTGCGGTACCCACGCCGGTGTCGTCATGCCGCTGTCCGAGCCCGTCCTCGACGCGTCCGGTGAGCCGACCGGTGAGTTCCACCGTGCGGAGTTCGTCGAGACCGCCGTCCAGGGCCGCTTTCTGGCCGCGGACGCCGTGGACCCGGAGGGCAACGTGCTCATCGAGGCCGGTATCGACCTCGGTGACCCGGAGATCGACCGTCTCGTCGCCGCCGGCGTCCCGGAGGTGAAGGTCCGCTCCGTGATGACCTGCACCACCGCCACCGGCGTGTGCGCGACCTGCTACGGCCGTTCCATGGCCACCGGCAAGAAGGTGGACATCGGCGAGGCCGTCGGTATCGTCGCCGCCCAGTCGATCGGTGAGCCCGGTACCCAGCTGACCATGCGTACGTTCCACCAGGGTGGTGTCGGTGGCGACATCACCGGTGGTCTGCCGCGTGTCCAGGAGCTGTTCGAGGCCCGCGTCCCGAAGGCGAAGGCCCCGATCGCCTCTGTCGAGGGCAAGATCCGTATTGAGGACGATGACGCGTTCTACACGCTGTACATCATCCCCGACGACGGCTCCGACGAGGTCGTGTACGAGAAGCTGTCGAAGCGGCAGGGTCTCGCACTGGTCACCACCGACGGCTTCGAGCGCCAGCTGCGCGACGGCGATCACGTCTCGACCGGCCAGCAGCTGCTCAAGGGCGCTGCGGACCCGCACGAGGTGCTCCGCGTCCTGGGTCGCCGTGGCGTCCAGATCCACCTCATCAACGAGGTGCAGAAGGTCTACCGCGACCAGGGTGTGGCCATCCACGACAAGCACATCGAGATCATCGTGCGCCAGATGCTGCGCCGCGTGACCGTCATCGACTCCGGGTCGACCGAGTACCTGCCGGGTTCCCTCGTCGACCACGCCGACGCGGTCGCCGCCTCCAAGGAGGCCGTGCGCAACGGTGGTCGTCCGGTGGAGGTGCGTGCCGAGATCATGGGTATCACCAAGGCCTCGCTGGCCACGGATTCCTGGCTGTCGGCCGCCTCCTTCCAGGAGACGACCCGTGTGCTGACGGACGCCGCGATCAACAAGCGCTCCGACAAGCTCATCGGCCTCAAGGAGAACGTGATCATCGGTAAGCTGATCCCGGCCGGCACCGGTATCTCGCGGTACCGCAACATCTCGGTGGAGCCCACCGAGGAGGCCCGCGCGGCCGCCTACCAGCTGCCCAGCAGCTTCGGTGACGGCTTCTACGGTGACGACTCGTACGGCGAGTTCACCGGCGCGGCCGTGCCGCTCGACGACATGGACCTCTAGGGTCCGTTGCCCCGCACGCCCGGCGTGCGCAGGGGCCGGCCCGGATGTGAGAACGTCCGGCCCGGCTGCCCCGCGCACACCGGGCGTCGTCGTGTCTCCGGGGTCCGGTACGGTGCAGTCATGAACACTGTTCAAGTTTCTGCGTTCCAGGACCATCTCGCGGACCGTCTCCGGGACTGGCGGGAGCGTGGCCTCGAACGCGTCCCGGCCTCCTTCTCCACGGCGCAGTCGCCGGAAGCGGTCGTCGACGGGGACGCCCGGCTGCTTTTCTCCTCCAGCAACTACCTTGGCCTGGCCACCCGTCCGGAGGTCGTCGCCGCCGCCCGCCGGGCACTCGACCGCTACGGGGCCGGCTCCGGCGGCTCCCGGCTGACCACCGGCACCACCTCGCTGCACCGGGAACTCGAGGAGGAACTCGCCGACTGGCTCGGCTACCCGCGCTGCGTCCTCACCGCGACCGGCTACCAGGCGAATGTCGCGGCCCTGACGGTGCTCGCGGACTCGCGGGCCGAACCGGTGACGATATTCTCGGACGCCGACAACCACGCCAGCATCATCGACGGCATCCGCCTGGCCCGCGCGTCCGGCGCCCGGCTCTCCGTCTACCCGCACCGGGACGCCACGGCACTCTCCCGGCAGCTGGACGACCGCACCACGGACTATGCCGTGGTCGTCAGCGACGGGGTGTTCTCGATGGACGGTTCGGTGGCGCCGGTGGCCCGGCTCCGGGAGATCTGTGACCGTACCGGTGCGCTGCTGGTCATCGACGACGCCCACGGTATCGGTACTGTCGGTGCAAACGGGCGGGGCTGTACGGCGGGGGAGGGGCGTCCCGATCTGTTGGTGGGTACCTCGAGCAAGGCCCTCGGTACCGAAGGCGGGTTCCTGTGCTGTGACGGGGTGCTCGGCGACCTGCTGGTCAACCAGGCCCGCTCGTACGTCTTCTCCACGTCGAGTCCGGCCCCGGTCGTCGCGGCGACTCTCGCGGCGGTCCGGCTGGTGCGGGCCGGCCGCGCCGGTGTCGGGGACCTGCAGCGGAACATCGTCCGGCTGCGCCGTCGACTGGCGGAGGCGGGCCTGGGCGTGGCGGGTCCGTCGACGGCGGACCCGACGCCCGTCGTGCCGGTTGCCGTCGGGGACGAGGTCGTCGCGACAAGGGTCGCCGACGGCCTGCGGCGGGAGGGCTTCCACGTCCCGGCGATCCGGTATCCGACGGTGCCGCGCGGTGCCGCGATCCTGCGGGTGACGGCAATGGCGGGGCACACGTCCGCGCAGATCGACGCACTGGTGGAGGCCCTGGAACGGCAGGTCAAGGATTTGGTTCCCGGCGGCGTGTCGGGTAGTGTCCGGTAACAGTCCCCGTATCAGGACGCATCCGGTGGTCGAGAGACCATGCGGCCCCTGGGTCGCCAACGAAAGTGCGCAGGATGAACTTCACCCCGTAAGCCAGCGAGAGCGGCTGACGGGTTTACGCACGTTCAAAGCAGATTCGCCCGAACGCAGGGAGAGGTCAGCCGCCCGGTGGTCGCCGGTGCCGGGTGGCGAGCAGTACCCATCGCAACGAACAGAAAGTCGGTTTATGCCTACTATCCAGCAGCTGGTCCGCCAGGGCCGCCACGACAAGACCCGCAAGGTCTCCGCGGCCGCCCTGAAGGGCTCCCCGCAGCGTCGTGGCGTGTGCACCCGCGTGTACACCACGACCCCGAAGAAGCCGAACTCCGCCCTGCGTAAGGTCGCGCGTGTTCGCCTGACCTCCGGCATCGAGGTCTCGGCCTACATCCCCGGTGAGGGCCACAACCTCCAGGAGCACTCCATGGTCCTCGTCCGCGGTGGCGGCGTGAAGGACCTCCCGGGTGTCCGGTACAAGATCATCCGCGGCGCCCTCGATACCCAGGGTGTCAAGGATCGCAAGCAGGCCCGTTCCCGCTACGGCGTGAAGAAGGAGAAGTAAACAATGCCGCGTAAAGGTCCCGCACCCGCACGTCCCGTCGTCAAGGACCCGGTCTACGACGACGTCATCGTCTCCCAGCTCGTGAACAAGGTTCTGCTGGACGGCAAGAAGTCCACCGCCGAGCGCATCGTCTACGGCGCCCTGGAGATCTGCCGCGAGAAGACCGGCACCGACCCGGTCCTCACCCTGAAGAAGGGTCTCGACAACGTCAAGCCGGCCCTCGAGGTCCGCTCCCGCCGCGTCGGTGGCGCCACCTACCAGGTGCCGATCGAGGTCCGCCCGGGCCGCGCCACGACCCTGGCCCTGCGTTGGCTCGTCACCTTCACCCGCCAGCGTCGTGAGAACACCATGACCGAGCGGCTCGCCAACGAGATCCTGGATGCCTCCAACGGTCTCGGTGCCTCCGTCAAGCGCCGTGAGGACACCCACAAGATGGCCGAGGCCAACCGCGCCTTCGCCCACTACCGCTGGTAACACACAGACCTTAAGGAATCACAGTGGCACAAGAAGTCCAGAAGGACCTCCACAAGGTCCGCAACATCGGCATCATGGCGCACATCGATGCCGGTAAGACCACGACGACCGAGCGTTTCCTCTACTACACCGGTATCAACCGGAAGGTCGGCGAAACCCACGACGGCGCCTCCACCACCGACTGGATGGAGCAGGAGAAGGAGCGTGGTATCACCATCACCTCCGCCGCCGTCACCTGTTTCTGGCACGACAACCAGATCAACATCATCGACACCCCCGGCCACGTCGACTTCACCGTCGAGGTCGAGCGTTCCCTGCGTGTCCTCGACGGCGCTGTCGCCGTCTTCGACGGCAAGGAGGGCGTCGAGCCCCAGTCCGAGCAGGTCTGGCGCCAGGCCGACAAGTACGACGTCCCGCGTATCTGCTTCGTCAACAAGATGGACAAGCTGGGCGCCGACTTCTACTTCACCGTCCAGACGATCATCGACCGTCTCGGCGCGAAGCCGCTCGTCATGCAGCTCCCGATCGGTGCCGAGGATGACTTCGACGGTGTCGTCGACCTCATCAACATGAACGCCATCACCTGGCGCGGCAAGGTCGACGTGGGCGCCGAGCCCACCATCGAGGAGATTCCCGCGGACCTGGCCGACAAGGCCGCCGAGTACCGCGAGAAGCTGCTCGAGACCGTCGCCGAGTCCGACGAGGCCCTCATGGAGAAGTACTTCTCCGGCGAGGAGCTCACCGTCGACGAGATCACCGCCGCGATCCGCAAGATGACGGTCGCCTCCGAGATCTACCCGGTCTTCTGTGGTACCGCGTACCACAACAAGGGCATCCAGCCGCTCATCGACGCGGTCGTCGCCTACCTGCCGAGCCCGCTCGACGTCGAGGCCATCGAGGGTCACAAGCCCGGCCACGAGGACGTCGAGCTGTCCCGCAAGCCCAGCGACAAGGAGCCGTTCTCGGCTCTGGCGTTCAAGATCGCCGCCCACCCGTTCTTCGGCAAGCTCACCTTCGTCCGTGTCTACTCCGGCACGGCGGAGCCCGGTGACCAGGTCCTCAACGCCGTCACCGGCAAGAAGGAGCGCATCGGCAAGCTCTTCCAGATGCACGCCAACAAGGAGAACCCGGTCGACAAGGCGCACGCCGGCAACATCTACGCCTTCATCGGTCTCAAGGAGACCACCACGGGTGACACGCTCTGTGACATCCAGGACCCGATCCTGCTGGAGTCCATGGACTTCCCGGAGCCGGTCATCAAGGTGTCCATCGAGCCGAAGACCAAGTCGGACCAGGAGAAGCTGGGTGTCGCCATCCAGCGCCTGACCGAGGAGGACCCGACCTTCACGGTGAACCTCGACGAGGAGACCGGCCAGACCATCATCGGTGGTATGGGCGAGCTGCACCTCGACGTGTTCGTCGACCGCATGAAGCGCGAGTTCAAGGTCGAGGCCAACGTCGGTAACCCGCAGGTCGCGTACCGCGAGACGATCCGCAAGCCCGTCGAGAAGGTCGAGTACACCCACAAGAAGCAGACGGGTGGCTCCGGCCAGTTCGCGAAGGTCATCATCGGCATCGAGCCCTACGCGCCGGACCCGGCCGAGCTTGAGGAGGGCGAGGACGCGAACTACAAGTTTGTCAACGCCGTCACCGGTGGCCGCATCCCCCGCGAGTACATCCCGTCGGTGGACGCCGGTATCCAGGACGCCATGCAGTACGGCTACCTCGCCGGTTATCCGCTGGTGAACATCAAGGCCACCCTGATCGACGGTGCCTACCACGAGGTCGACTCCTCCGAGATGGCGTTCAAGATCGCCGGCTCGCAGGCCCTCAAGGAGGCCGTCGGCAAGGCCAAGCCGGTCCTGCTCGAGCCCCTGATGGCCGTCGAGGTCACCACGCCCGAGGAGTTCATGGGCGAGGTCATCGGCGACATCAACTCCCGCCGCGGTCAGATCTCCTCCATGGAGGACCGCTCGGGCGCCAAGATCGTCAAGGGCAAGGTCCCGCTGTCGGAGATGTTCGGTTACGTCGGTGACCTGCGGTCGAAGACCCAGGGTCGCGCCAACTACACCATGATCTTCGATTCCTACGGCGAGGTTCCCTCGAGCGTCGCCCAGGAGATCATCGCGGAGCGCAACGGCACCGCCTAGCGTCCCCGCACCCGACTTCGCGGGGCGCCTCCGGCGTCCCGCGGGGTAGGGGCCAGTTCTCGGCATCGTGACAGCGTGCCCCGGTTTTTCACCGGCAGGCAATGTGCGTTAGGATGCTGGGTGCTGGCCGTTACCCAGCACCAGCGTGTCCAGAGTGACCGACCTCGGTCCGCCTGGGAGGCACGGGTACCACCGGCCGACACACACGCTGACCGATGCTGTAATCGGCGCAAGAAAGACCCGGAACCGGCCGCCGCAACCGGCGGTGAACCCGGTACCGGGGGTTAAATAACGTGGTCGCGAGAGTCGTGGCCACCGAGAAGTCCAGGAGGACACACAGTGGCGAAGGCTAAGTTCGAGCGCACGAAGCCCCACGTTAACATCGGCACCATCGGTCACGTCGACCACGGCAAGACCACGACCACCGCCGCCATCACCAAGGTTCTGGCTGACACCTACCCGGAGCTCAACCAGGCCTTCGCCTTCGACGCCATCGACAAGGCGCCGGAGGAGCGGGAGCGCGGCATCACGATCAACATCTCCCACGTGGAGTACCAGACCGAGAAGCGCCACTACGCCCACGTGGACGCCCCGGGTCACGCCGACTACATCAAGAACATGATCACCGGTGCCGCCCAGATGGACGGTGCGATCCTCGTCGTGGCCGCCACCGACGGCCCGATGCCGCAGACCCGTGAGCACGTCCTCCTGGCCCGCCAGGTCGGCGTCCCCTACATCCTCGTCGCCCTGAACAAGTGCGACATGGTCGACGACGAGGAGCTCATCGAGCTCGTCGAGATGGAGATCCGCGAGCTCCTCGCCGAGCAGGACTACGACGAGGACGCCCCGATCGTCCGCATCTCCGCCCTGAAGGCTCTCGAGGGCGACCCGAAGTGGACCCAGTCCATCCTGGACCTCATGAAGGCCTGCGACGAGTCCATCCCGGACCCGGTGCGCGAGACCGACAAGCCGTTCCTGATGCCGATCGAGGACATCTTCACCATCACCGGCCGCGGCACCGTCGTGACCGGTCGTGTGGAGCGCGGCTCCCTCGCCGTCAACGACGAGGTCGAGATCATCGGTATCCGCGAGAAGTCCACCAAGACCACCGTCACCTCCATCGAGATGTTCAACAAGCTGCTGGACTCCGCTGAGGCCGGCGACAACGCCGCCCTGCTGCTGCGTGGTCTGAAGCGCGAGGACGTCGAGCGCGGCCAGGTCGTCGCCAAGCCCGGCGCCTACACGCCTCACTCCGAGTTCGAGGGTTCCGTCTACGTCCTGTCCAAGGACGAGGGCGGCCGTCACACCCCGTTCTTCAACAACTACCGTCCGCAGTTCTACTTCCGCACCACCGACGTCACCGGCGTCGTCACGCTGCCGGAGGGCACCGAGATGGTCATGCCGGGCGACAACGTCGACATGCACGTCGAGCTGATCCAGCCCGTCGCCATGGACGAGGGCCTGCGCTTCGCTATCCGCGAGGGTGGCCGCACCGTCGGCGCCGGCCGGGTCACCAACATCATCAAGTAATGATGTGACCCCGGTCGCCGTCCTACGGCACCGACCGCACCGCCCCTTCCCCGGGTCCGTCCCGGGGGAGGGGCGGTGTTTTCGTTGTGTGAGCCGGACGTGGGGGTCTCCGGTGGGCCGTCCGCTTACCGGTGGGACGCCCACGTCCGGGGGCCGCCCACGTCCGGGTCGGCCGGATTATGCGCCGACATTCCGGCCGGGCGCCCGGCAGAGAAATGCCGGTTTGTCGGCGCATACACAAACGGCAGCGGACCTGTCCTGCCGGCAGGCGAAAACGACGTTCACCCGGGGTGTCAGCGCGCTTTTGGCCTGCCAGATGAGCGGTTGGCCTGCCAAGCGGGTGGGTGGCCTGCCTGGGAGACGTTTGGCCTGCCAGATGAGCAGATGGTCTGCCGGGCAGACGTTTGGCCTTCCAGGCGAGTAGATGGTCTGCCGGCGCCGGCAGAAGAAACGCCGGTTTGTCGGCGCATACACAAACGGCAGCGGACCGGTGTCTGTTGCCGTCGTGGAGGGGGAGGGGAGTGGAGGGGAGAGTCGGGGAGGGAGTCAGGTCAGGAGGTCAGCGCCCCCGCTGGACCTGCTCGACCTGGAGGATGAACCGCGGCCGGACCGGGGAACCGGGCAGCGACTCGGCGATGTCCTGGGCGGCCCGGTTACAGGCGGCATGGACCCGGCGGATGTCGGATTCGGCGGGGATGCGCACCCGGATCTCGATGACCTGGGTCCCGCGGTCCTCGACCGCCCGGTAGCTGGTGGACCGGACATCGGGCACGGTCTCGATGGTCTGGGCGACCGCGGAGGCGACATCGGCCGGGTGGACCGTGATGACGCCCGTGGTGCCGGAGGTCGGGGAGACGATCCGGTGCAGCCGCTTCCGCTCGATGTTCACCGCGAGCAGGACGATGCCGACGACGAACAGGACCACAGCCGTCGCGGTGAGGATCGTCCGGTAGTTGTCCCGGTCGGGGAGATCCCGCCAGAAGGACCGGTCAGCGTAGTCGCCGACGGTGTGGGCGGCGGGGAGGTCCAGCGCCAGGCAGATGCCCCACGTCGCCAGGGCGGCGAACAGGAGGAACAGCAGGAAGGTGATGATGCGGTCGAAGGCCGCTTTACCCCGGTTCATGACCGTCCTCCTGTCGAGGCGGGGTCACCGTGGGTCAGTTTGACGGCGACGTCGGGGGACTGGTCCACCAGGTCGGCGATGGACCGGGCGGCCGCGGTCACCCGGTCGATGAGCTGTGCGTGCTCGTCCGGGGCGGCGGCGGTGACGACTGTGACGGTGATCCGCTTCCGGGTGGTGACGGTCGTCGCGCGCAGGACGCCGGGCACCTGCTCGACGGTCGCGGTGGTCAACCGGGCGAGGTCGACGGGACGTGCGAAGACCTGTGGGGCGTCGTCGCCGGCACCGGTGAGGGCCATGTGCGTCCGCACCCGCGGCCGGACGGTGACGATGAGGAAGATGAGTGCGACGACCGCGCAGCCGATGGCGGCGGGCAGCATCCAGTCGCGGTAGCTCAGATCGGCGAGCCAGTCGAGGGCGGGTGTCAGCCAGCGGCCGCCGTCGACGGTCCCGTTGTCGACGAGGATCTCGCGGACCACCACCGCGCCGGCGGCGAGGAAGCCGAGACCGAGCAGCAGCGTCCACCACCGGGCCAACGGTGACCGGGCGGGTTCCGGGGCGGTGACGGTGCTGCCGTCGCCGGCGTTGACGGCGACGTCGGAGGTCACGGAGAGATCGGCGGCGAAACGGCCGGAGGTCGGGGGACGTACCGGGGTACTCACGAGTCCTGCTCCTTCCTGACGGTGACGGGGATCCGCGGGTGCCGGCGGACCGTGACGGGGCGCAGCCCGCGTCGCCGGACCTGCGGGAAGACCGTCAGCGGCAGGCCCTGCGGGGTGGGGATGTTCTCGACCGGGAGACCGCGTGGCGTGGGGATGTTGCGCAGCGGCGGTGGTGGGGGAGCGGGCACCGGGGTGAGGGTCGGCGCCACCGGGGGCGGCGGGGCGGTCACCGGGGTGCGCCACACCTCGACCGGGGCCAACGGCACAGGCGGTGGGGTGACCGGACGGGTGACATGCGGGTGCCCGACAACCTGTACCCCGGCGATCACCGGCGGCGGTAGTGGTCCGACATGCACGACGACCGGTGCGACCGGCGGCTGCACGTGCACGACCGACGGGGTGACCGGCGGCGCGACGTGGGCGACGGGGGCCGGGACCGGCGGTTGGACGTGGTGGACCGGCAGCGGCGGCGGTGCGGTGACGGAGACCGGGGCCGGCGGCCGGATCGCCCGGAGGTGGACGACCTCGGCGTGCGCGGGCGCGATGGGGTGGCGGAGCCGGTCGGCGGCCCGCACGGACGGGGCGGTCACCGGGGTCACGGCCAACGGCGTGGCGGTGACCGGGGTGAGCGCCGGGGTGCGCGGTGCCTCCCGCAGGTCCTGGATCGTCACCCGTCCGGACGCCGGGTCGTCGGTGGGGACCACCGCGGCGACCTCGACGTTGACGGCGAGGACCGGCACTCCGGTGGAGTGCTCGATCCATTCCGCGACGGTCTCCCGCGCCACCTGGGCGACGGCGACCACCGGGCCGGGCCAGGCCACCGCGAGCTGGGCGTCCACGGTGGCGGAACGGCCCTGGCTGTCCATCCGGACGGCGATCCTCGGCAGGCGACGACCGGTGAGCTTCCCGATACCGCTGGAGTGCACGATGACGCCCGGAACCGACAGTGCGGCACGGACGCCCGTCTTCTCGAGCACACGCGTCTCGATACGGACGTGCCTGCGCTGGTTCTCGTAGGCCGCGGCGCGCGGCAGATCGGCGGCGTCACCGGGGCCGGCGCTGCCGACAGTGCCGCCGGTGCCCGCAGAGTCGCCCGGGGCGTCCGGTACAGGGGTTCCGCTCATGGTCGCCGTCAGCCCCTCCCGCGCTTACCGGACCGCACCACCGACCGCAGGTCGATGAGGCCCTCGAAATGGGCGCCGACCACGCCGCCGACGCCGCAGAGGACGAGGACGACGAGGAAACCGGTGAGTCCCTGCCAGAGGGCCCCGACGGCGAGCAGGAAGCCGGCCAGCACGCCGAGGATTGTCGCGTACTTCATGGTGTCCCTCATTTCCTGGTGGTGTCTGTGTACCGGCGGGCGCCGGGGAAGTGCTTGGGGAGATGCTCCCGGACGCTGCGGGTGGCCGACCCGACGACCTTCTCCGCCATCCGCCGGGCCCGCCGCAGCGTGGGCTGGAACGTCTCGGTGCGGCGGATGAACTCCTCGGCGTAGTGCTCGGCGAGATCGGTGGCCTGCCGGGCGACATCGTCGGGGACGAAACCGGGCAGCTTCACGTCGTCGAAACCGGCGCGGATGCCCTCCCGGGTCCGGGAACGCCGGGACCACCGGGCGTCGAGGTCCGCGAGGGCGGCGATGAGCTGTTCGTCCGAACCTCCCCGGTCGGGATGGTTCTCCCGGATGATCTGCCGGCGGAGCCGGACGTACTCCGGGTCGGAGCGGAAGTCGGTCATGATCGGTTACCTGTCCCTGCTGGCCGGGCCGGCCCTGTTGTCCGTGCCGGCCCTGCTGTCCGTGTTGTCCGTGTCACCGGGTTACTGGACGCGCGGGGCCTTCGCCGGCTCCGCGTCCTCCTCCGGCTCATCGTCCTCCGGCAGGTGCACGTCGTGGACGGTCACATTGACCTCGGTGACCTCCAGCCCGGTCATCTCCTCGACGGAGATGATGATGTTGCGGCGGATGGCCTCGGCGAGCTCGTGGATGGCGACGCCGTACTCGGCGACGATCGAGATGTCGACGGCGGCCTGCCGGTCGCCCACCTCGACGGAGATACCCTGCTGGAC
Organism: Drosophila nannoptera; assembly: GCA_020883555.1. Taxonomy (NCBI): domain Eukaryota; kingdom Metazoa; phylum Arthropoda; class Insecta; order Diptera; family Drosophilidae; genus Drosophila; species Drosophila nannoptera. The sequence continues at coordinate 57,097 of JABVZY010000439.1, read as the reverse complement.
ATTGACCCGGCCGCCGGGGATGCGCTCCCGCAGCGCGCCGATCGCCCGGGCGGTGGAGCCGCCGAGGCCGTGGACGCCGGTGACCTCACGGGCCGCCATGCCCGCGATCTTGGAGACGACGACGTCGGCGACGGAGGTGCGGCCGTGGTCGGTGAAGAGTTCGGAGTCGGTGCCGGCTCCCGGGGCGGACCCGGTGGCGGACTCACGGACCGCCGGGGTGCCGGTGGAGGCCTCGACGGTGCCCCGGTTGTCCGTGTCGGCGCCGGAGCCGGCGCCGGAGTTCTGGCTGTCGCTCATGTCTGTGTCTCCTTACTGGGACGGGCAGGTGGTGGGGCCCATGGTAGACGAACAGGCGGACACGGACGGCGCGGCTGACGGGTGTGACGGAAAACACCGTCAGCTCCGCGCCGCGGCGTCCCGCCGGGTTTTGCGGGACGGCTCCCGACGTGGTTAAATAACTCCCGTTGCTTTGACACGGCTTCTGCGCGCCCACCCCGGTGGACGCAAGATGGGGCCGGTGGTGAAGCGAGCATGAACCATCTTGGGTGGGCTCCGGCCCACCGGGACGGTACCTGCGTGGCCCGGATCCGTATCCGGGCTGCGGGGTCCGGATGACGGGGCATGGCAAATAAACAGCGGCAGTAAGCGAAGGTCCCCACGCTAAGGGGGCTCTTCCCACGGACGGCTCGGGTGTCCCCCGGGTTCCGGTCACGAGGTTCAGCGGTGTCGGTGCGTTTGTCGCCCCGCCCCCGGATCTCACGGAACCTCGCAGGGACAACCACAGGTCATACGAACTGGCGACTGCGCCAGCCCACGAGGGCCGGACAGCGTTAACCAAGACATTGAAAAGTTCCCAAGCCGTCGAGACAGCACCACCTGGAGTGGTCTGCACCCGGCGGGACGGGGAGCGAGGAAGAGGACTAGCGTGGCGGGACAGAAGATCCGCATCAGGCTCAAGGCCTACGATCACGAGGCAATCGACGCTTCTGCCAAGAAGATTGTCGAGACGGTCACCCGTACCGGTGCCCGCGTGGTCGGCCCTGTGCCTCTGCCCACCGAGAAGAACGTGTACTGCGTCATCCGCTCGCCGCACAAGTACAAGGACTCGCGCGAGCACTTCGAGATGCGCACCCACAAGCGCCTGATCGACATTCTCGACCCGACGCCGAAGACCGTTGACGCTCTCATGCGCATCGATCTGCCGGCCAGCGTCGACGTGAACATCCAGTAGTCCCCCGTACTACGTCGGATTCGAGTCTTTACTGAGCCAGGTTTTGGCAGCGGAGCAGAATTATGAGTGATAACGAGATCAAGGGCATCCTGGGCAAGAAGCTCGGCATGACCCAGATCTTTGACGAGGAGAACCGGGTTGTCCCGGTCACCGTCGTCAAGGCTGGGCCGTGCGTGGTCACCCAGGTGCGCACCAAGGACATCGACGGCTACGAGGCCGTCCAGATCGCCTTCGGCGACATTGACCCGCGCAAGGTCAAGAAGCCGCAGGCCGGACACTTCAAGAAGGCCGGCGTGACGCCGCGCCGCCACGTGACGGAGATCCGCGTCGAGGACGCCTCCGCCTACGAGGTCGGCCAGGAGATCACCGCCGAGACCTTCGCCGACGCCGCATTCGTCGACGTCACCGGCACCTCCAAGGGCAAGGGCTACGCCGGCGCCATGAAGCGCCACGGCTTCGCCGGCCAGGGCGCCGCCCACGGTAACCAGGCCGCCCACCGCCGCGTCGGCGGCATCGGCGCCTGCGCCACCCCGGGTCGTGTCTTCAAGGGCACCCGCATGGCAGGCCGCATGGGTAACGAGCGCGTCACCCTGCAGAACCTCAAGATCGCACGGGTGGACGCCGAGTCCGACCTGCTGCTGATCAAGGGTGCCATCCCCGGAATCAACGGCGGTGTCGTCACCGTCAAGACCGCAGTGAAGGGCGGTGCACACGCATGAGCAACCTCACACTGAACGTCAACACCGCCGACGGGTCCACCAACGGCACCGTGGAGCTCCCCGCGTCCATCTTCGACGTGGAGCCCTCGGTCGCCCTGATGCACCAGGTCGTCGTGGCCCAGCTCGCCGCCAAGCGGCAGGGCACCCACGCCACCAAGACCCGCGGCATGGTCTCCGGCGGCGGCAAGAAGCCGTTCCGCCAGAAGGGCACCGGTCGCGCCCGCCAGGGTTCGACCCGTGCGCCGCACTTCACCGGTGGTGGTACCGTCCACGGTCCGCAGCCGCGTGACTACGACCAGCGGACCCCGAAGAAGATGAAGGTCGCCGCCCTGCGCGGTGCCCTCACCGACCGCGTCCGCAACGAGCGCATCCACGTCGTGGAGGAGCTCGTCGCCGGCCAGACCCCGTCGACGAAGTCGGCCCGTGCGTTCATCGAGCGCCTCACGGACCGCAAGTCGGTGCTGGTGGTCCTGGGCCGCGAGGACGTCACCGCATGGAAGTCCGTGAACAACCTTCCGGGTGTTCACGCGCTGGCCGCCGACCAGCTGAACACCTACGACGTCCTCAACGCGGACGACGTGGTCTTCTCGGTCGAGGCTCTCAACGCGCTGATCGCCACGGCACCGGTTGCCAAGGAGGAAGCTAAGTGAGCTACTCAGATCCCCGGGACATCATCGTCGCGCCCGTCGTCTCCGAGAAGTCCTACGGACTGATGGAGCAGAACGTCTACACGTTCCTGGTCGCACCCGGCACCAACAAGACCCAGATCAAGATTGCCGTCGAGCAGATCTTCGGCGTGAAGGTCGCCAGCGTGAACACCCTCAACCGCCCGGGCAAGCGGAAGCGCTCCCGGACCGGTTACGGTCGGCGCAAGGACACCAAGCGTGCCATGGTCACCCTCGCCGCCGGCAGCGATCCCATCGACATCTTCGGCGGTGCGACCGCCTAGCGGTCACACACCGAAAGGTAAAGAGAGAGCAGAAGTATGGCTATTCGCAAGTACAAGCCGACTACGCCGGGTCGCCGCCAGAGTTCCGTGTCCGAGTTCGACGAGATCACTCGCTCGACCCCGGAGAAGTCTCTGCTGCGCCCGCTGTCGAAGACCGGCGGCCGCAACGTCCACGGCCACATCACGACGCGTCACATCGGTGGCGGCCACAAGCGCCGTTACCGTGTCATCGACTTCCGTCGTGTCGACAAGGACGGCGTGCCCGCCAAGGTCGCGCACATCGAGTACGACCCGAACCGCACGGCGAACATCGCGCTGCTGCACTTCGCGGACGGTGAGAAGCGTTACATCATCGCCCCGAAGGGCCTGAAGCAGGGCACCGTCGTCGAGACCGGTCCGCAGGCCGACATCAAGCCGGGCAACAACCTCCCGCTGCGCAACATCCCGACCGGTACCACGATCCACGCCGTGGAGCTGAAGCCCGGTGGCGGCGCCAAGCTGGCCCGCTCCGCCGGTGCGTCCATCCAGCTGCTCGGTAAGGAGGGCAAGTACGCCGTGCTGCGTATGCCGTCCACCGAGATCCGCCGCGTCGACATCCGGTGCCGCGCCACCGTCGGTGAGGTCGGAAACCAGGACCAGATCAACATCCGCTGGGGCAAGGCCGGCCGTATGCGCTGGAAGGGCGTCCGCCCGACCGTCCGCGGTGTCGTCATGAACCCGGTCGACCACCCGCACGGTGGTGGTGAGGGTAAGACCTCCGGTGGTCGCCACCCGGTCTCCCCGTGGGGTCAGCCTGAGGGCCGCACCCGCAAGCCCAACCGTCCGAGCGACAAGCTGATCGTCCGCCGTCGCCGTGCCAACAAGAACAAGAAGCGCTAAAGGAGGTAGTTGAGAATGCCACGCAGCCTGAAAAAGGGCCCGTTCGTCGACGAACACCTCCTCGCGAAGGTGGACGCCCAGAACGATGCCGGCACCAAGAAGGTCATCAAGACCTGGTCGCGCCGTTCCACCATCCTGCCCGATTTCATCGGCCACACTTTCGCCGTCCACGACGGTCGGAAGCACGTCCCGGTGTTCATCGATGACTCGATGGTCGGTCACAAGCTGGGCGAGTTCGCCCCGACCAAGACCTTCAAGGGACACATCAAGGATGACAAGAAGGGACGGCGATAGTCATGGCCGATTCCACTGACACCGCTGTGAACACCGCCCGCGCGACGGCCAAGTTCGTCCGGGTTACCCCGATGAAGGCCCGCCGCGTCATCGACACGGTCCGCGGCAAGTCCGTCGAGGATGCCCTGGCGCTCCTCCGCTGGGCTCCGCAGGGCGCGTCCGAGCCGGTCGCGAAGGTCGTCGCCTCCGCCGCAGCCAACGCCGAGAACAACTTCGGCCTGGATCCGCGCACGCTGGTCATCTCCGAGGCCTGGGCCGACGAGGGACCGACGCTCAAGCGCTTCCAGCCCCGTGCCCAGGGCCGGGCCTTCCAGATCCGCAAGCGCACCAGCCACATCACCGTGGTTGTCGAGAGCAAGAAGGGAAGTGCTCAGTAGTGGGCCAGAAGATTCAACCCCACGGCCTCCGGCTGGGCATCACCTCCGAGTGGCGCTCGCGCTGGTACGCCGACAAGCAGTACGCGGACTACCTCGCCGAGGACATCAAGATCCGTGAGTTCCTGTCCACGGGCCTCGACCGCGCCGGCATCGCCGACGTCGTCATCGAGCGCACCCGTGACCGGGTCCGGGTCGACATCCACACCGCGCGTCCGGGCATCGTCATCGGACGCCGCGGCTCCGAGGCCGACCGCATCCGCGGCAAGCTCGAGAAGCTCACCGGTAAGCAGGTGCAGCTGAACATCCTCGAGGTCAAGAACATCGACGCCAACGCTCAGCTGGTGGCCCAGTCCATCGCCGAGCAGCTGACCAACCGTGTGGCCTTCCGCCGCGCGATGCGGAAGGCCATCCAGTCCGCGATGCGCCAGCCGCAGGTCAAGGGCATCAAGGTCGTGTGCTCCGGTCGTCTGGGCGGTGCCGAGATGGGCCGCACCGAGCGTTACCACGAGGGTCGCGTCCCGCTGCACACCCTGCGCGCCGAGATCGACTACGGTACCTTCGAGGCCCACACCACCTTCGGCCGCATCGGCGTGAAGGTCTGGATCTACAAGGGCGACGTCGTCGGTGGCCGTCGCGAGTCGCTGCTCAACGCACGCGACGAGCGTCCGGCCCGCGGCAACCGTCGCGACCGTCCGCGCCGCAACGGTGGTCGCCGGCAGCGTGCGGACCAGAAGCAGGAGGGCTAATCCATGCTTATCCCCAAGCGCGTCAAGTTCCGCCGCCAGCACCGTCCGCACCGGTCGGGCATCTCCAAGGGTGGCAACCGCGTGACCTTCGGTGACTACGGCCTGCAGGCCCTGGAGCCGACCTACATCACCAACCGCCAGATCGAGGCTGCTCGTATCGCCATCAACCGCCACGTCAAGCGTGGTGGCAAGGTGTGGATCAACATCTTCCCGGACCGTCCCCTGACCCAGAAGCCGCTCGGCGTGCGCATGGGTTCCGGTAAGGGCCCGGTGGAGAAGTGGGTCGCGAACGTCAAGCCCGGCCGTATCCTGTTCGAGATGAGCTACCCGACCGAGGAAGTTGCCCTCGAGGCCCTCCGCCGTGCGGGCAACAAGCTCCCCTGCAAGGTGCGCATCGTGAAGAAGGAGGATCAGTTCTGATGGCTACCGGTACCCCGGCTCACGAGCTCCGTGACCTCAGCAACGACGAACTGGCCACCAAGCTGAAGGAGGCGAAGGAGGAGCTGTTCAACCTGCGCTTCCAGAACGCCACCGGTCAGCTGACCAACAACCGTCGACTGGGCACCGTCAAGCGCGACATCGCCCGGATCAACACCGTCCTGCACGAGCGCGAGCTCGGCCTGTCCACCGCCCCGGACGGTGACGCAGCATGAGTGAGGCTAACGTGACCAACGAGAACACCAAGGGCAGCCGCAAGGTCCGTCAGGGCTACGTCGTCTCCGACAAGATGTCGAAGACGATCGTCGTCCGGCTCGAGGACCGCAAGCAGCACGCCCTCTACGGCAAGATCATGCGCACCAACTCCAAGGTGAAGGCGCACGACGAGAACGAGTCCGCCGGCATCGGCGACCTCGTCCGCATCGAGGAGACCCGGCCGCTGTCCAAGGACAAGCACTTCCGGCTCATCGAGATCGTGGAGAAGGCCAAGTAGTCTCTGCCCCGGCAGAGCACGTGCCTGATCACACCGATCACTGAAAGCCCCCGCCCCGGCGGGGGCTTTCTGCATCTCCGGAACTGGTGGGGGTAATGGTCAAATAAGTGTGTCTTTTACCGGCGTGTCACCGGCCGGGTCAGACTCGGAAACTGTCGGCGTCCGCCCGTTCCCAGTCCCGGACCCAGTCGGCCGGCGTGTCCGTCGAGGGCTCGAGGAGTTCACCCGGTGTGAGCCACCTGTAGGCGTCCGCGTAGCTGCGCGTCTCGTCGGCGCCGAGGACGATCCGGCCCATGTCGTGGGTCAGCTCCGCGGGGGAGGACGCCCCCATCGCCGCCATGAGCGCCACCGCCTCTTTCACGGTCGCGTCATGGTAGCGGCGGACCCGGGGGCCCTTGTCGTCGACGTCGACCGCCCGCTGCCGCACCGGGTCCTGCGTCGCCACGCCCACCGGGCACCGGCCGGTGTTGCACTTCTGCGCCTGGATGCAGCCCACCGCCATCATCATCGGCCGGGCGGCGAACATGATGTCCGCACCCTGGAGCAGCCGACGGACGATGTCGGCCCCGCCGGCGATCTTGCCGGACGCCCCGACGGTCACCCGGTCACGCAGGCCGGTGGCGACGAGCGCATTCTCGACGGTCATGAGCCCCTCGGTCAGCCGCATGCCGAGCCGGTCCTGGAATTCCAGGGGTGCGGACCCGGTACCGCCCTCGGCGCCGTCGACGGTGATGAAGTCGGGGCCGGTGCCCTCCTCGACTATGGCGCGGCAGATGGCGAGGAACTGGGTGCGGTCCCCGACGCACAGTTTGATGCCGACCGGCTTGCCGCCGGACAGCTCCCGCAGTTCGGCGACGAACCGGACCAGTTCGCGCGGGGTGGAGAACTCGGGGTGGGCGGACGGGGAGACGCAGTCGCGGTCGCGCGGGACGCCCCGGATGCCGCTGACCTCCGCGGTGATCTTCTCCTTGGGCAGGACGCCGCCGATGCCGGGCTTGGCGCCCTGGGAGAGCTTGATCTCGATCATCTTGACCTGGCCGCGGGTGGCGTTGGCGACGAACTTCTCCCGGTCGAGCCGGCCGTCGTCGGTGCGGGCGGAGAAGTACCCGGATCCCAGTTCCCAGATGAGGTCCGCCCCGTACCGCAGGTGGTAGCGGGTCAGTCCGCCTTCGCCGGTGTCGTGGAGGAAGTGGCCCTCGGCCGCTCCCCGGTTCATGGCGAGCACCGCGTTGGCGGACAGGGCCCCGAAGCTCATGGCGGAGATGTTGAACCGGGAGGCGCTGTAGGGGCGGGTGCAGTCCGGGCCGCCGACGGTGACCCGCAGGTCGGTGTCGGCGGGCTGGACGGGGGCGAGGGACTGGACGAGGGTTTCGTAGCCGACGGCGCCGAGGTCCCGTTCGGTGCCGAAGGCGACGTGGTCGTCCTTCCCTTTGGCGCGGCGGTAGATCATGGTCCGGGTGTTCCGGTCGAACGGTTCGCCGTCGAAGTTCCGCTCGATGAAGTACTGCTGGATCTCGGGGCGGATCTTCTCCATGAGGAACCGGGCGTAGCCGGCGACGGGGTAGTTGCGCAGGATCGAGTGCCGGGGCTGGACGAGGTCCGCGACGGCGACGGAGGTCAGGGCGCCGGCGAGGACCGCGACGGCCCGGGTGGTCTTCTTCGTCATGTCCCCGTGTCTACGCTGTGCGCTGCGGCGATGGAAAGTAAGGGTGCACCTGCCTGTGCCCCCGTGTCCAACCCCGCGGGGTGCCCGGGGCACCGCTCACAGCTGCGGTCCTGTCACCGGGTCCTCCCCGGTCAGCGCGGCCCGCCCCAGGACCGCGAGTTTGTCCCGCCGGCGCTCGTGCAGGGTGTGGGTCCGCAGGTCGCGCCAGTGCCGGTCGAGTCCCTCATCCCCGGGGCCGGCGGTCGCACGGGTGCCGGTGAGTTCGTAGACCCGCGAGGCGAGGTCGACGGTCAATGCCCCGGTCGTCACCTTCGCCGCGGCGACCTGCAGCGCGACCTCTGTGGGGCGGGCGGTGGGATCGCCGGCCCACAGGGCGTCCAGCGCCCGGCCCGCCTTCTCCACCACGGCTCGGGCGGCGAACCGCTGCGCCGTCAGCTCCCCGGCCAGGTGGGCGGTCAGCGGGTCGGGTGCGGTGGTGGCCGCCAGACCGAGCGCGGCGTCCAACGCGGCGGTGGCGATGCCCACGTCGACGGCGGCGTGGAGAAGCTGGGCGAACGCCCCGTAGCCGGGCAGGGCCAGCGCCCGGTCGAAGGAGTACAGCCGTCCGACCGGCACATTGCGGAACCGGACCGTACCGGAGCCGGTGAAGCGCTGGCCGAGGGCGTCCCAGTCGCCGACGATGTCGGTGCCGGGGGCGTCCGCCGTCACGAACGTGGCGACCGTCTGCGCCCCCTCACCCGGACGCCGCCCCGTGACCGCCAGGACGTCGGCGAACGGCGAGCCGGTGCAGAAGATCTTCGTGCCGTTCACCGTGCCGTCGACCACCACCGGTTCCCGCTCGGCCTGCGCATTCGCGATGAGGGTGCCGGCGAGGAGCCGGTCCGCCCAGAAGGTCTCGGCCGCGGGATGCTCACCGTCGAACAGCCACCGGCTGAAGGTGAAGTGTGACTGCGGGATCTGCGCCAGCGACCCGTCCGCCTCCGCGAGCAGTCCCACCGCTGCGGCGATCGTGGAGGGCGGCAGTTCCGGGCCACCCAGTCGGGCGGGAACGGTGGCGGCGAGGAGTCCGGACGTGCGCAGTACCGCCACGGCGTCCCGGATCCGGTCGGCACGCGGAACGCCGCCGCGGCGGACCACGGCGGCGACCCCGCCGGCGGCGGCGAGCGGATCGGTGAGGACCGCGGTCATGCCGGAATTCCGGAGCGCGGCCGTGAGCGCAGCGGTGCGATGATGTCGCGGCCGAAGCGCTCGATCTCCTCCTGGAAGTTGAGGTAGCCGGTGAGCACCAGGTCCACCCCGATGCCGCGCAACTGCTCGAGCTTGTCCAGGATCTGGTCCCGCGTGCCGATGAGGCCGGTGCGGAAACCGTCGTTGTACTGCACCAGATCCTCGAAGGAGGAGTCCGCCCACATGCCCTTGCCGTCGGCGGTGGACTGACCGGCCTGTCGGACGGATTCGCGGAACCCCTCCACCGCGTCGCGGCTGGCGTGGTCGACGATGGCGCGGAGCCTGTCGTGGGCGTCCTGTTCGGTGTCCTCGAGGATGACGAAGGCGTTCACCCCGATCTTCGTCTCCCGGCCGGCGGCCTCGGCGTGGCGCCGGACCTCGTCGATCTGCACCTTGAGTTCGTCGAGCGGCTTGCCGTTGATGAAGTACCAGTCGGCGTAGCGGCCGCCGTTGACCTGCGCGGCGGTGGAGTTGCCACCCTGGAACAGTTCCGGGGCGATGGTCGGGTGCGGGCTGATGGAGTAGTCGTGCAGCCGGTAGAAGTCACCGTCGAACTCGGCGTGGTCCCCGGCGAAGATCGCGCGGAGGACCTGCAGGAACTCGCCGGAGCGGCGGTAGCGTTCATCGTGCTCCAGCCACGGCTCGCCGAACTTCACGAACTCGTCCTTCAACCAGCCGGAGACGACATTGAGGGCGAACCGGCCGCCGTAGAGTTCACTGGCGGTGGTGGCGAGGTTGGCCAGGACGGCGGGCTGCCAGAATCCGGGGTGGACGGCGGCGATGACCTTCAGCCGTTCGGTGGCCTCCAGCAGGGCCAGGGAGAAACTCACCGACTCGTGCTGGGACTCGGCCCCGTAGGAGCCGAGGTAGCGGACCTGGGTGAGGGCGTAGTCGAAGCCGACCTGCTCGGCGGTCTGCGCCAGGCGGCGGTTGTACCCGATGCCCCAGTCGGTGGTCTGCTCGATGTCGGAGACGACGAGACCGCCGGAGACGTTCGGGGTCCAGTAGGCGAACTGCAGGTCGTCGGTGACGCGTGCGGTGGACATCTACAGCTCACCCACCGTCGCGACCTGGGACCCGTGGAACACCAGCGGGGTCTCGGAGGGGGCCTGGCCAGCGACGCGGTCGACCTCGAGGACGGCGGTGACGTGGTCGCCGGTCTCGAGTTCGTTGACGATGTGGCCGGTGAGATGGACGGCGGCGTCCCCGAGCAGGACGGCGCCGCGGTCGTCCTGCCAGGTGATGTCGTCGAAGCGGTGTTCCTGCGGGCCGGCGAGCTGGCGGACGAGGTGCTGGTGGTTGCGGGTGAGGACGGAGATGCCGAGGTGGTCGGCGTCGCGCAGCAGCGGCCAGGACCGTGAGGTCTTCTGGATGCTGACGGCGACGAGGGCGGGTTCGAGGGAGAGGCCGACGTAGGAGCCGACGATCAGTCCGGTGGGGCGGCCGTCGACGACGGCGGCGACGGTGGTGATCGGGGTGGGGATGGACGCCCAGGCGGCGCGGAGTTCGGTGGCGGACAGGGCGGCGGGCACAGCGGGCCGGTCGGGCACAGTGGACGCGGGGCCGGGCACAGCGTTCGGCGGAGTGTCGGACAGGGTGTCGGGTTCGGTGGTGCGTCGGATGGCGGAAGTCATGGCATCGAGTAGACCATGCGGTCTGTTCCGGACGCCACGGTTCGGTGAACCCCTGAATGGAACTCCCCGCGCGTAGCGACGGATACACATTTCGCGGATTCCGTGGCACGGATCGCGGCATTTGTGTATCCGTCGTCACGCGGGGCTGGGCGCAGGTCTTGTCGCGGGTCTGGGCGGGGGGCTGGGCGGGGAGTCGCGCCGGGACCGCTCCGGGTCTGCGCCGGGGGCACCGGAGTCCCGCCCGGGTCTCACACGAACCGGCGCAGCAGCGGGTGCCACAGCCAGGCGGGTAGATCGCTGGTGAGGAACTCTCCCAACCGGCGGCGCCGACGACTGCGCCGGTGCCGGAGGTTGTACCGCACGGTGTCGGCGATCTGTTCGGCGACGGTCGGGCCGAGGAAGTTGACGCAGCTGTCGGAGTAGCGGAGCAGCGTCCACCCCGCCCGGACCGCCGTGTTGCCTTTCCACCGGTCGGTCTGGAAGGTTTCCTCGCTCATTTTCTCCCCGCCGGCGCCGTGGAAGGCGTAACTGTCGATCTCGACGAGAACGTCCGCCTCCTCGATGACGATGTCGAACCGGTACCCCTCGACCTTGTGGTTGATCTTCACCGTGACATCCACCCCGTCGAGCGCCCGGAGGAGGTGGTGTACCGCCCGGAGTTCGAGTTTGCTCGCGGTCCCGGTCACCAGGCCGTCGAGCAGGCGGGCGGCAGCTCCCCGGTGCCGCGGCGGAAGGGCGGTGAGGTCCTCCGCCAGCGCGTCATTGCCTTTCACCCCGTCGTACTGTGCGGTGAGGAAATCACGGAGTGGGGCGGCGTCCCACCCCTCGGCGAGCAGTACGACCGCGGTCTCCAGCGGCGACGTGACCGACAGTCCGTCGATGGTGCGGACGCGGCCCGGGACACCTGCCGAGAGCTCCAGCCGGTGTCCGGATCTGCGGGCGGCGTCCCGGGCGACGAGGCCACGCGCGGGCCAGGACATCTCCACCATCCCGTAGACGAAGGCTGCGGTGGCCCCGGTGTAGACGATCGGGTCCCGGCGTTGGCCGCTGAGCGCCCTGAGTGTGATGCGGTCGGTGACGACGTCTGTGCAGTACACGCCACGGATCACCGGACGGATCGTCCCGTCCTTGACCGCTGCGGCGATCTGGCGGGCGGTCTTGCCCAGGCGGCGCAGTTCCGCGGTCGTCCAGAGTGTGTTGTCGTGGGCCATTGTTCCCCCTGTGTCCGTGCAGGACCCCCTGTCCTGCTGGGGGAGAGCTTATGCCCCGGTGGCCCGGATGCGGCACCCCCGGTGACGACGGATACACAAATCGCCCCGCGCGTGCCACGGATCGCCCGGAATGTGTATCGGTCGTCACCGCAGGCGCGCTACCGCACGCCGGCACTCCACGCGAAGGGCAGCCCCTCGCCGGTCAGCGCGAACCTCCCGACCGCCTGCTGCTTGTAGACCGCCGGGTTGTGGACCGCGAGCGTGCGGGCGTTGCGCCAGTGCCGGTCCAGGTCCAGCTTCTCCGAGACGATGGACGCCCCGCCGGTCTCGAAGGCCTCGTCGACCGCCCCGAGGACCAGCGGGATCAGCGTGACCTGCGCTTCGGCGGCCAGCAGTTCGGCGTGGTCGACCGCGGCGACGGAGGTGGGGTCGGCGAACGAGTCGGCGATGGCGTCCGCCACGGCCAGGACGCCGGTGCGGGCCAGCCACGCCGCCGAGTACACCTTCCCGAGCGTGGCCTGCACCAGCGGATCCTCGCGCGGTAGGTCCGCCGGGGCGTGGGAGAAGGTGCGCTCGCGGGTCGCCACCCGGTCGCGGACATCGTCGGCGGCGCGCCGGGCGATGCCGGCCAGCCCGGCGAGCTGGAACAGCTGCAGGTAGGAGGTGTCGATGACGTGCCCGGCGTCCCCGTAGCCGCCTTCGACGACGGCCGAGCCCGGCACCTTCACGTTCTCGAATAGGGTCGTGCCGGAGCCGGTGAGCCGTTGCCCGAACCCGTCCCAGTCGTCGAACTGGTGCACCCCCTCGGCGTGGGCGGGGACGTCGGCGGTGGCGCGCGCACCGTCGAGGTCGACGGCGACGCTGATGATGTCGGCGTACAGCGTGCCGGTCGAGTAGTACTTCGTGCCGTTGAGCAGGTAGTCCCCGGGCGCATCGGGGTCCGGGGTCAGCGCGGTCTGGTAGCGGTCCACCGAGCCGGTGCCCTTCTCGGAGATGGCGTTGCCGTAGATCACGCCGTCGGCGACGCGCCGCAGGGCGTCCTCATTTCCGGACGCCACGAACCCCTCGACGGTGAAGAAGTGGACACGCAGCGCCTGGGTGACGTTGGAGTCCGCCGCGGCGAGGTCGGTGAGCAGGCCGAAGGTCTGCCGGACGGTGGCGCCGAGGCCGCCGTATTCGACGGGGACGCGCAGGGCGGTGAACCCGGCGTCCCGCAGCTGGCGGATCTGTTCGGTCGCGAGTTCCCGGTTGCGGTCACGGTCGGCGGCTCCGACGGCGATGGCGTCGAGGACGGGTCGGAAACGTGCGGTGAGGTCGGCGTCGGTGGGGTGGGTGGGGACGGCGGGGATGTCGGTGGTGGTCATGACCGGGCTCCTGTCGGGGTGAACGAGTGGGTGGCGGCGGGGTGGCCGGGGCGGACCCGGTCGCTGCCGAACAGCCGGTGGCGCAGCGTCCCGTCGGTGTAGGAGGTGGGGTATTCGCCGCGGGCCTGCAGCGCCGGCACGACGTGCTCGATGACGTCGCGGAACGTGCCGGGGGTGACGGCGTAGGCCAGGTTGAACCCGTCCACACCGGTCGCCGCGACCCAGTCCTCCAGCTGGTCGGCGACGGATTCGCCGGAGCCGACGACGACCGGCCCGGTGCCGCCGATGCCGCCGAATTCGGCGAGCTCGCGGACGGTCCATTCCCTGCCCTCCTCGCCGGCGGAGCGTTGGAAGGCGGCGACGGCGGACTGGATGGCGTTGGATTCGATGCCCGCCACCGGGTCATCGAGGTCGAACCCGGCGAAGTCGACGCCCATCCAGCCGGACATCAGCACCAGGGCGCCCTCCGGGTCGACGTAGCGGCGGTACTCGGCGAGCTTGGCCTGCGCCTTCTCCTCGGTGGCGTCGGTGATGACGGTGAGCAGGGCGTAGATGACGACGTCCTCGCGGGACCGGCCGGCCTCCTCGAGTTTGCGGGTGAGCGTGCGCACCACCTCGGCGAGTTTCTCCTGTGTCGGGGCGGCGACGAAGACGGCTTCGGCGTGGGTGGCGGCGAAGGTGCTGCCCCGGTCGGAGGCCCCGGCCTGGAAGATGACGGGGGTGCGCTGCGGCGACGGTTCGGAGACGTGGATGCCGGGCACCGTGTAGTGCGCCCCGTGGTGGTTGATCGGGTGGACCTTCGTCGGGTCGGTGTACACGCCGGTCAGCGGGTCGGCGAGGACCGCGTCGTCCTCCCAGGAGCCTTCCCAGAGTTTGTAGAGCACCTCGAGGTACTCGTCGGCGTGGTCGTAGCGGGCGTCGTGGTCGAAGGTGTCGAGCTGACTGTGGGACTGCGTGTTCTCCGCCGCCGAGGGCAGGTAGCCGGTGACGACGTTCCAGCCGAGGCGTCCGCCGGTGAGGTGGTCGAGGGTGGTGATGCGCCGGGCGAAGGGGAAGGGGTGCTCGAAGGCGGTGCCGGTGGTCAGTCCGAATCCGAGGTGGTCGGTCACCGCGGCCATGGCGCTGATCAGCGGCAGCGGGTCGTTGACGGGCACCTGGGCGCCGGCGCGCAGGGCGGCGTCCGGCGAGGCACCGTAGAGGTCGTAGAGGCCGAGGACGTCGGCGATGAACAGGCTGTCGATGTAGCCCGATTCGAGCAGTTGCGCGAGGTCGGTCCAGTAGGACAGGTCGTTGTAGCGGTGTGCCTGATCGTCGGGGTGGCGCCACAGTCCGGGGGACTGGTGGACCACGCAGGTCATGTCGAAGGCGTTGAGGCGGATACGGCGGGTGCGTGTCATGCGGTGACCTTCCGGAAGGCGTCGACGTAGTGCGCCACGTCCGCCGCGGTGCGCAATGTCACGGCCGGTGCGGGTTCGGAGAACAGGTTGAACAGGCCGGTGGCGTAGGCGGGATCGGCGCCGGCGTTGCCGAAGAACGCGCCGGCGACCTCGGCGTACAGCGGGTCGCCGAGGAACAGGGAGGTGACCGCCACCCCGGCCCGGCCGTGGTTCTCCCAGTGCTGCTCGAACAGGTCGGTGAGCAGGGCGGCGTCCCAGTCCTTCCCGTCGGACGCCGCGGTAGCGAGTCCCGCGGCCAACGCGGCGACCTGCCGGTCGCCGAGCTGCGCGCCCTGGCCCGCGATCGGGTCGACGGCGATGGCCGTATCCCCCAGGGCGGCGACGAGGTGGCCGCCGGCCGTCTCACCGACCGGACGCCGCACCCGCGGGGTGACGGCACCCTTCAACCACGAGTGGGGGTCGGCCTCGACGGGCTGCAGTCGGTCAATGTCGTCGGCGATATCGGGGAACTCGCGGTGGTGGAGGTCCTGCAGCGTCTGCAGGGCCGAGGCGGCGTCCGACGCGGACCGGAAGGCCTGTTCGGTGGCGGTGCCGGGCTTCGCCCAGGCGAGCAGGACCCAGGAGGCGAGACCGTCCTTGTGCAGGTACGGGCCGGCGAAGACCTCGCCCTCTTCGTGGAGCGAGAGCAGGGAGTTGTTGGCGGGGTTCCCGTCGGTGTCGGTCAGCCGGTCGGCCTGTGTTCCCCCGGTGCGGCCGGTGAAGACGTGGTCGGAGGGCAGTCCGGTGGTGGTGACGGTGAGCAGGTAGCGCTGTGGTTCGGTGTAGGGCGTGCGGTCGGTGTCGGTGGGGAAGGCGTCGGTCAGGCCGGCCTTGCCGGTGGCGACGAGGGTGAGGTCGTGGGTTCCGGCGATGGTGTCGAGGCTGTCGGGGGTGACCGGGTCGACGAGGAAGCGGCTGCCGGTGGTGCCGGCGAGGTCGAGGAAGGCGGCGAGGCGGTCGTCGGCGCGCAGTCGGGCGTCCACCGACTGGGCCTCGTAGGTGTAGGAGGCGGGGAAGGAGGCCACGCCGGTGCTGCTGCCGTCGCTGTCGGCGCCGGCGAGTCCGGCGGCACCGGCGCTGAAGTGGGCGGCGGGGTTGCCGGCGTAGCGGTCGGCGATGATCTCGGCGTCCGCACGGCGGGAGGCGCCGAAGAGGATGGCGGTGCCGGTGGCGGGGACGTCGTCGCGCAGGGCTTCGCGGGTGCGGTCGGAGTAGAGGTCGACGCGGAATCCGGCGCGGGTCAGTGCCAGGGCTGCGCCGGTTCCGGCGAGTCCGGCGCCGATGACGGCGACGGAGCGGGGTGGTGGGGTGTGTTGCTGCGGTCATGGCCCGAGTAGACCATTCTGTCTACCGGTGCGGCCACGGATCGGCGCGGCATGAATGGAAGGACATTCGGCCCACCGGAGCGGCCGCGTCGGCGTATTCTCCCCGGCATGGATACCGCCCCGCCGTCACCCCACGGCGCCCGAACCGTCCGTCGACCACGGCTTCTGCTGAACCCGATGCGTCCGCGGGACGCCACGGAACCCTCGCGCGCCGCCAGCAGCCTGGAACTGTTCTTCGACCTCGTCTTCGTCATCGCGGTGAGCATCGCCGCCTCCACCCTCCACGAACATCTCGTGGCCGGGTCGGAGAGCACGCTGCAGGCGCTCGGGTCGTACCTGTGCGTCTTCTTCGCCGTGT
Organism: Drosophila nannoptera; assembly: GCA_020883555.1. NCBI lineage: Eukaryota > Metazoa > Arthropoda > Insecta > Diptera > Drosophilidae > Drosophila > Drosophila nannoptera. Next base: position 40,750 of record JABVZY010000439.1, on the reverse strand, counting down.
GGTGGGCGTGGATGAACTTCACCTGGTTCGCCACCAGCTTCGACAACGACGACTGGCTGTACCGGGTGATGACTTTCCTGCAGATGGGTGGCGTCCTGGTGCTGGCCGCCGGGATCTCACCGGTGTTCGACGACGGGAATTTCGCTGTCGCGGTCGCCGGCTACGTGGTCATGCGCCTGGCGATGGTGGGGCAGTGGATCCGGGCGTCCCGCACCGGTGGCGCCGCGGGCCGTGCCGCGACCCGTTACGCCGTGGGCATCGTCATCGTCCAGGTGCTGTGGATCGCCTGGCTGTGGATCCCTGACAGCGTGCAGATGCCCGGGTTCATCATCCTGATTCTGGCGGAGCTGTCCGTCCCGGTTGTCGCCGAACGGTCCGGACGCACCCCCTGGCATCCCGAGCACATCGCGGACCGCTACGGCGGATTCACCCTCATCCTGCTCGGCGAATCGCTGCTGGCCTCGGCGAATGCGGTCATCGAGGCGCTGCACGCCGGTGCCGGCGAGGGAGGGGACGCCGCGGGGGACGGGGTTCCGACGGTCCGCCTTGTCGGGCTCGGGATCCTGGCCTTCGTCGTCACCGCCGGACTGTGGTGGATCTACTTCAGTGCCCCGCACGCCGAACAGGTGACGACGCTGTCCCGGTCCCTGCGGTTCGGCTACGTGCACTACATCGTCTTCGCGGCGGCGGGCGCGTTCTCCGCGGGGGTGGAGACGCAGATCAGTTCGTTGTCCGGGAGACGCGGTTGGGGGAGGTGGCCTCCGACTTCGCGGTGACTGTCCCCGTGGCGGTGTTCGTCCTGGCGGTGTGGTGGATCTCGGTGCTGCCTGCCGGTGACCGGGTGCTGAACACGGTGCTGCCGGTGGGGGCGGTGCTGGTGCTGCTGGATCCGCTGGTCCCGGTCCCGGTGGTGCTCACCGCGGTCGTCGTCGCGGTGATGGTGGCGGCGGTGGTGGTGCGGACGCCGGGGGCGGCGGAGTCACAGGTGGCGCAGGTGGGGCCGGCCGACCGGGTCGACGGATAGAACCCACAGGTCGTCCGTCTGAATCCGCGCCCCGCGATGTCGGTGGAACGAACCCACAGGTTGCCCGCCTGAATCTGCGTCCCTCGATGTCGGCGGAACGAACCCACAGGGTGCTCGTCGTCCCTCGATGTCGGTGGAACGAACCCAGGTGCTGCTGAGCGGGCATTTTTTCGCCCTCTCGGTTCGTTCCGTCGACATGGGTGGCCGGAGACGTACGGGTTGCGCCGTGTACGGTGCCGCGTGATGGAAGGTCACGACGGGCCATGACCGGTCATGAAGGGGCATGAGGGGCAAGAATGGTGACGAAGGATCACGAAGGATCACGAAGAGTGACGGAGGGTGACGAACGGCCATGAAGGGTAGGGCGGCAGTGGTGTCGGTGGTGGCCACATGTGCCCTGCTCGTCACCCCGCTCTCGGCACTCGCCCGGCTCGGTGCCGGGGCGGTGTCGGCCCTGCATCCGGCGACTCTTCCGGCTCAGCCCGCGACAGATGCCACCGATGCCCCGGACGGCACAGACAACACAGCCAGCACAGACAACACAGACGGCGCAGATGCCACGACCACATCCCCGTCGGACTCCGCGGTCCGGGCGACCTACACCGGCACCGTCGACCTGGCGGACCCGGCGCACACCGACCTCACCGCCACCCGCCGTGGCCTGCTCGGCCGCGTCCCGGTAGGGGGACTCTCGGGGATGGACTGTGACCCCGCCGCCATCACCGGAACGATAACCAGCGCCCACTGTCTCGCGCTCAGTGACGACCGTGGTCAGCACGGCCCGGTGCGCGTCTACCCCCTCGACCTCACTCTTGACCCCGCCACCACCAACCCGATGACCACCACCCCGACGACCACCGAACCCAACCCCGACCCCACCGAGTCGACGACCACCGAACCCAACCCCGACCCCACCCCGGCCTCCACCACCCTCACCCACGTAACCGTGGGCGCACCGCTGGTACTCACTGACAGCGACGGCACACCGTACCGCCCCGGCACCGTCGACCCGGAGAGCATCCGCCTGACCCCCGACGGCATGGTGTGGAGCAGTGAGGGCGACGAATCCCTCGGCGCCCCGGCCGCGGTCACCGCCGCCGACTCCACCGGCCGCGCGAGGTTCACCTACCGGCTGCCGGACCACCACCGGCTGCGTCCCAACGCCGGCTACGAGGCCCTGGCCGTGCGCGGCGACCGGACCTTCGTCCTCACCGAAGCACCGCTGCGGCAGGACGCCCTGAACCGCCTCACCGTCTACGACGCCACCACCGGCGTCCCGACCGCCGAGTACGCGTACCCGCTGAGTCCGGTCGACGGCCCGGCCGCAGGCGTCACCACCGGCGCCTCCGAGATGATCGCCGCTCCCGACGGCAGCCTGCTCACCCTGGAACGCGGCTGGCGCAAAGACCTCGGCAACGTGGCCACCCTGTACCGCATCACGCTCGACGGGGCGTCCGACGTGCTCGGTGCCGACCGCATCCCGGACGCCGCCCGGCCGGTCCACAAGCAGAAACTGCTGGACCTCGGGGCGGTCGTCGGCACCCGGAACCTGGACAATGTCGAGTCGCTGGCGTGGGCGGGGAACACCCTGCTCATCGGCACCGACGACAATTTCAGCGGGGACCAGCGCTCGCTGATCCATACCGTGACGGTGACCGGTGTGGGACAGTAGCCGGGCCGTAGTAGGGTCCCTGGGGTGTTGAAACGCCGTAGTATCCCCGTCGCCCTGGCCGTCATCGTCGTCGCGGTGGCCGCGGTGAACCTCCGCGCCGGGATCGCCTCGCTCGGCCCGGTGCTCGATGACGTGCTGGACGCCTTCGGGGCGTCCGGTTCCCTGGCCGGGGCGATCACGGCGATGCCCGGTGTGTTCTTCGGGATCATGGGTCTGGCGGCGGTGCCGCTGGCGGGCCGGCTGGGGCTGTCCCGGTCCCTGTTCCTCGGCATGGTCTTCACCCTCGTCGGCCTGGCGGTGCGCCCGTGGGTGGGGAATATCGCGGTGTTCCTCGTGCTCACCGCGTGTGTGGTCGGCGGCATCGCGCTGGGCAATGTGCTGCTGCCCGCCTGGGTGAAGACGCACGGCGGACGCCACGCTGTCGCGCTGATGACGATCTACAGTGCGATGCTGGGTGTCTCGGGGGCGGTGGGGCCGCTGTCGGCACTGTGGTTCGACGGGGAGTCGGCCTGGAAGTGGGCACTGTTCGTGTGGGCGGTGCTGGCGGTGCTGCAGGTCGTGGCGTGGGCCGTGGTGGTGCTGCGCGCCGGGCGGGATGTGCCGGGTGCCTCGCCGCTGGACGCCGCGGAGGACGCTGCGGAGGCTGACGGCGCTGTGTCGGCGACCGAGGAGATGCTGCGGGCGACGTCGCTGTGGCGTTCGCCGACGGCCCGGTTCCTCATGCTGTTCTTCGGGCTGCAGGCGATGAACGCCTACATCCAGATGGGGTGGCTGCCGACGATGTACACCGACAGCGGGGTGGCGTCTTCGACGGCGAGCATCGGGCTGGCGGTCATCGGTGCGTTCAATATCGCCGGTGGTGTGGTGATGCCGACGGTCATCGACCGGGTGCGGGACCTGCGCCCGTTCCCGGCCCTGTTCGCCGTGCTCACGGCGGCCGGCTGGCTGGGGATGTGGCTGGCGCCGTCGACGGTGCCGCTGCTGTGGTCGGTGCTGCTGGGGCTGGGCGGTTTCTGTTTCCCCACGGCCATCGCGCTGATCCCCGCCCGGTCGCGGTCGCCGCTGGTGACGGCGCGGCTGTCGGGTTTCGTGCAGCCGGTGGGGTACTTCATCGCCGGCCTGGGCCCGTTCGTCATCGGTGTGGTCTACGACAAGGTCGGCAACTGGGACGGGATCATCGCCGTGCTGACGGTCATCGCGGTGCTGATGGGGGTGCTGGGCGTGCTCGCGGGGAAGAACACGGTCATCGACGACGAGCTGACGGCCGCGCACTGACGGAGCACTGAGCGAGCACTGAGCGAGCACTGACGTTCGGTTCGCGGTGACCGGATCGGTGGCACTGCGCTGAGCCGGGGTGGTTGGGTCAGGCACCATGACCGACCTCACCCTGCACTGGTTCCTGCCCCCGTTCCTCGATTCCCGGCACGTCTCCGGCGGCGGCCCCGGCGGCCTGGTCACCGGGCCGGACGCCACGAACGGTGACCGCACCGTCGACCTGACCTACCTCAGGCAGCTCGCCCTGGCCGCCGAGCACAACGGCTTCGAGTCGGTGCTCGTGCCGGTGGGACTGTGGTGCGAGGACCCGTGGGTGGTGGCCTCGGCCCTGGTCGACGTCACCGAGAAACTCAAGTTCCTTGTCGCGGTGCGCCCCGGTGTGGCGTCGGCGCTGAAGGAGGCGCAGTCCGCCGCGACCTTCCAGAACCTGTCCGGCGGACGCCTGGCGATCAACCTCGTCACCGGTGGGGAGCCGGCGGAATTGGCGGCCTACGGCGACGGCCTGGACAAGGCGCAGCGCTATGCCCGCACCGGCGAGTACGTGGACCTGTGGAAACGGCTGTGGAATGAACCGGAGCCGGTCACCTTCGACGGGGAGTACGTGCACGCCGCCGGGGCCCTGCTGCCGGTGCGTCCGGAGGTCGATCCTCCCATCTACTTCGCGGGCACCTCACCGGCCGCCGTGGCGTTGTCCGGACGCCGCGCCGAGACCTATCTGACCTGGGGCGAACCTCCGGCGGCGGTGGGGGAGAAGTTGTCGGCGGTGCGGGCGGAGGCGGCGTCCCACGGGCGGACGGTGCGCGGTGGCCTGCGGGTGCACGTCATCGCCCGGCCGACCGGGGAGGAGGCGTGGCGGGTGGCCTCCGAGCTGTTGGAAAAGGTGTCGCCGGAGGTCGTGGCGGCGGCGCAGGAGAAGCTGGCGGCCTCCGAGTCGGAGAGTCAGCGGCGGATCTCGGAGCTGCACGGCCGTGGTGCCGGGTACGAGCAGGGCGGGGATCCGCATGACCTGGAGGTGTACCCGGGGCTGTGGACCGGGGTGGGCCTGGTGCGCGGCGGGGCGGGGACGGCGTTGGTCGGGTCGTACGACGAGGTCGCGGGGCTGATCGGCGAGTATGCGGCGCAGGGGGTGGATGAGCTGGTGCTGTCGGGCTATCCGCATCTGGAGGAGACGTTTCATGTGGGGCAGGGGCTGGTGCCGGCGCTGCGTCGGCGAGGGTTCGGGGTGACGAACCACGGCCCGGCGTTCGCGGAGGCGGGTGCCGGGGCGACCGCCTGATTACCACCCCGCCGCCCCATCGCCCCACCCTCACTCCGGTCACACCAGCACTATTGGCCCCAACGGATGGCGGGGCGGTGTGCCATCCGCGCCAACCGGTTGTCGCGCCTGCCCCGGGTGGCAGCGCAACTGTTCAGGTGGCAGCGGTAAATCACGTTCATGATCCACATGAACGTCGTTTACGCCTGCCACACTGTCGGATGCGCTGCCAGTCGCCTCGCCACCTGCTTCGCCATCCGCTCCGCCCTGCAGTGCGTCAGCTCTCGAGGATATTGACGCCGGTGGTCCCCGGCTCGAGCGCCTCGAAGCTGTGCGGCAGATCGCCCGGGTAGCGGATGCAGTCGCCCGGGTTGAGGCGCACCTCGTGGCCCTGCACGCCGACGACCGCGACGCCGGTCGTGATGAGCACGTATTCGACGGTGCCCCTGGGGTGGGGGTCGGAGGTCTTGACGGCACCGGGTTCCGCGGTGACGTAGAAGAGGTCGCGGCGTCGGGAGGTCTGTCCCGCGGTGACCAGCGCGACGCGGTACGCACTGTCCCCGGATTCGAGGAAGGACAGGTCGGCGACCCGGGTGACCTCGACATCCGGTGCCGGCGGGTCGATGATCCTGGACAGTGGGATGTCGTACACGCTGGCGAGCGCCCACAGTGTCTCGACGCTGGGGTTTCCGGCCCCGGACTCCAGGACTGACAGGGTCGACTTCCCGATTCCGGCGCGGGACGCAGCCTCGGTGAGGCTCAGTCCGGTGCGGGAACGTTCGGTACGCAGGGCGTCCCCCATGCGTCGGTGGTTGTAGCCGTGTTCGGCGGGATTGGTGTTGGCGTCCTGTGGTGTCTCGGCCATGAGTTCAGGATAGTGAACATTGTCTTGGTTTGACGAACATCCTGCAGCTCGTTCATTATGTCGAACATGAAAGCATTGCGCAGAACAACACCGTTGGCGACCGGTGCGGCCATCTGCCTCACCCTCATAGCGGTGGCCGTCTCCTACGGTGCACTGTCCCACCAGGCCGGGTTCGCGCTGTGGCAGACGGTCCTGTTCGCCGCCCTGGCGTACGGCGGTGCTGCGGAGATGCTCTATGTCAGCACCATCGGCGCAGGTGGCGCGCCTGTCACCGCCGCGCTCGGCGGCATCCTCGTCAACATTCGCAACCTCGCCTACGGCATGAACGTCGGTACCTTCGCGCCCGGCGGGTGGCGGTCCGTCGTCGCGGCGCACCTGGTCAACGACGAGACCGCCGCGTTCTCCCGCACCGGGCAGGACGCCGCCGACCGGTGGACACGGTTCCACGTCCTCGGCGCGGCGATGCTGTGCTGCTGGGTCGGCGGGGCGGCGGGTGGACAGCTGCTCGCCGGCAGTGTCGACACCGGCATGTTCGGCTTTGACGCCGCCTTCCCCGTCATCCTGGTGGCGATGGTCATGCCGGATCTGCGGTCCCGGCCGATGGCGATCACCGCTGTCGTGGCTGTGGTGCTGAGTGTCGTGCTCGTCCCCGTGCTGCCACCGGGTCTGGCGGCACCGGCGTCCCTGGTCGCCCTGGTGCCGTGGGTCCTCGCGGCGCGTGGTGGTCTGCCGGGAGGGGACCGCTGATGGCGACCGTTCCGTTCCTGGTCTCGGCCGGCGCTCTTGTACTGGTCACCTATCTGATCCGTCTCGCCGGGATGTGGTGGGGCGTCCGGAACTCCCGGAGCAGAGGGGGCAGCGGGGACGCCGGGGATGCCGCCGTCTTCCCTGCCGGTGCGCGGTGTTGGCTGGACCGCGCCGTGATCGTCCTCATTGTTGCAGTCGCGGCAGGTCAGGCAGTGTTCGACGGTCAGGATCCCGCCGGGGCCGCGCGCCTGGTCGGAGTGGGTTCCGGGGTGGTTGCGCTGCTGTTCCGCGCCCCGGTGCTGCCGGCCGTCGCGCTCGCGATGGTGGTCACCGCGCTGCTCCGGCTGGTGGGTGTGGGGTGATGTCCCGTCGCCGCAGATCAGGACTGCGGTACCGGGGGATGCCCGGAGCCGATGGAGATCCGGTTGTAGGCGTTGATGAGGATGACCGCCCACTCCAGGGCGCCGATCTGCTGCTCGGTGAACTCGGCGGCGGCCTCGGCGACCGCGGTGTCGACGGAAGGGCGTCCGGTGCCCGGTTGCGGGGCGGTGAGCGCCTCGGCCAGGCCGAGGGCCGCACGTTGAGTGCTCGTGAACTGGCCGGAGGAGTCGTGCCGCCAACTCGGCAGCAGGTCGAGGGTGAGTTCGTCGATGCCGGCCTTGCGGGCGGCCGGGACGTGGACGGACAGGCAGGTGGGGCAGCCGTTGATCTGGGAGACGCGGACGTTGACCAGTTCAACCAGGTCGCGGGGCAGGCCGGCATCGTCGTAGGCCTTACGCCCGGCCAGGACCGCGGCGTTCATCGCGCGGTAGACCTCCGGGTGGGTCTTGTCGATGTAGGGGCGCCGGGTCATGCCTGCTCCTCCACGACTGCGATGTCGGTGCCGGTGGCCTGGCGCACCGGGCCGTCCCAGTCGTGCTTCGGGATCCAGGCCCGGACATACGGGCACACCGGGACGACGGTGAGGCCGCGGCTGCGGGTGTCCTCCAGGGCGGCGCGGACCAGGGCGCCGGCGAGGCCGCGTCCGCCGAACTCGTCGTCGACGACGGTGTGGTGGAAGATCCGGTCGCCCTCGTGGTCGATGAACCAGGCGTGGCCGACGGGTGCGTCCCGGTCGGCGAGCCAGATGCCGTAGGCGTCGCCGTCGGTGGTCAGGTGCACGGTGACGGGGGCGCCGGTGGCGTCGGTGAGTCCGGTGGGGTCGCTGGAGTCAGTGGAATCGGTCGGGCCGGTCGGGTCGGTCATGATGCGCTCCTTCGGTCGGTAGGGGTCCGCGCCGGTGCGGGCGACGGGTGCCGGGTTGGTCCGGGGCCGGACGGTCGTGGCGGGCATGGCCGGCGCGGGCAGCCGGTCCGGGCCGTCGGGGTCGTGGCCGGTGTAGCCGGTGACCTCACCGAACCGGCTGTCGTGGGAGTTCCACTGTTCACGGTACCGGCGGATTTCGGCGTCGTCCCGGCCGATGAAGTTCCACCACATCACGACCGGTTCGGTGAACGGCTCGCCGCCGAGCAGGATGAGCCGGGCCCAGGTGCCACCGGTGTTGTGCAGGTGCAGGGTGGTTGCCCCGGTGCCGGTGTAGGCGAGTTCGGTGCGGTGGACGGTGACGTCGCCCACGGTGACGGTTCCGGTGTCCACCAGGACGCCGTGCTCGAACGTCGGATCCACGGACAGGGCCACTGTCGCGCCGGGTTCCAGCCGGATCTCCGCCCCGACCAGGGGAGTGAAGGTGGGGACCGGGGAGTGGTCGCCGAGGAGGGATCCGAGGAAGACCAGGGCCTCGCCACCGTCGAAGGTGACGGGCGTGGGGACGTGGTGGTCGAAGCGCCGGTCGCCGTGGCGGGCCGATTCGGGCAGGACCGTCCACAGTTGGACGCCGTGGAGGATCTCCGTGTCCCGCGTACTGACCTCGGAGTGGCAGATCCCGGCACCCGCGGTCATCAGGTTGACCTCGCCCGGGCGGACGAGTTCGTGGTAGCCGGCGGAGTCGTCGTGCCGGATGGTGCCGGTGAACAGCCAGGAGACGGTCTGCAGGCAGGTGTGCGGGTGCGGGGCCACATCCATGCCGCCGGTCCGGGCGACGGCGTCCGGTCCGAAGTGGTCGATGAAACACCAGGCTCCGATGAGGCTGCGGCGACGCTGCGGCAGGGTGCGGTGGACGGTCATGGCGCGGGGTCCGCCGAGGGGGACGTCACGGGCGGTGATGATCTCGACGTCGATGTCCGGGTCGCCGGCGGTGCAGACGAGTTCGTCGGGGTGGGCGTCGGTGTTGGACATCCGGACCTCCATGCGTCGGTGATCTGTCAACTGGTGGCGAGCGTAGTCGCACGGTGTCGTCCCCGGCGTGCGGCGCCCGTCGCCGCTAGGGTGACCGGTATGACGTTTCCCACCGCAACTCACCGCCCCCGCACCCTCGTCGCCGGGCTGCTCGCCACCGCGGGCCTGGGCCTGACCGCGCTCGCCGCCCCGGCCCAGGCGGACCCGGCGGCGTCCTTCCTGGAACAGCTCGACATTCCGGCGCCGGCGGTGCCGCCGGCCGCGGGTGATGCACACCGGTTCACCTACACCACCACCGGCGCGCAGGACGCCCCGACGACCTCCTCCGCAGCGGTCTACCTGCCCACCGGCCCGGCGCCGGAGGGCGGCTGGCCGGTGCTGGCCTGGGCACACGGCACCGTCGGACTCAACGACGTCTGCGCCTACTCCACGAACGGCCCGGGGGCGGTGGACCGCGACTGGGCGTACCTCGGCCACTGGCTGGACCAGGGCTATGCCATCGTGGCGACCGACTATGCGGGGCTGGGCACGCCGGGCGACCACCCGTACCTCAACGGGAAGGTGGAGGCACACAATGTGGTGGACGCCGTGAAGGCGGCGTCCGGAACCTACCCGGAGCTCGGCGACCGCTGGGGTGTGGTCGGTCAGTCGCAGGGCGGTGGTGCGGCGATGATCACCGCCCGCTACGCCAACGAGTTCGGCGGCAGTGCGGACGGCCTGTCGTACCGGGGTGCGGTGGCGACGGGTGTGCCGGCGTACATCGAGGAGCTGCTGCCGCTGGTGATGCGTCCGCTGCAGGATCCGGCGTTCCCGGTGGAGTACCGGAATCCCTCGCCGACGCTGACGACGTACCTCCTCTACATCGTCTCCGGGCTGCGGACCTCGCATCCGGAGTGGGACGTGGATTCGTATCTCACGGACTACGGGCACGACTGGGTCGGGACGGCGGAGGGTCCGGTGTGCGACGGCGACGGCGGCATCACTGACCTGATCCGGGACGGGAATGTGCAGGTGGGGAAGCTGTTCTCCCGCCCGTTGGAGGACATCCCCGGTTTCCGGGACGCCCTGCGCGACTACATGGGTGTGCCGGAGTCCGGCTACGATGCCCCGGTCTTCATGGGTCAGGGGGCACTGGACACCGATGTGGGGCCGGGGGCGATTGCGCTGGCCGGTCACCTGAAGGCGAACGGGGAGCCTGTGGAGTTCCACCTGTACCCGGACCAGGACCACAGCGGGACGGTGAACACGTCGCTGGCTGATTCGGACCCGTTCGTGGCGCGGATCTTCGGGTAGGGGCTGGTCGAGGGGTCGGTCGCACCGGCCTGTCGACGACCCTGGTCGCGTCGGCCTACCCCTGAACCCGGCACTGAGCCCACCACTGGGCCGACACCGGGCCGACGCTGACCACGATGCGCGCGGAACGAACCGACAGGTCTATTTTTCCGTCTCTGAGCAGCACCTGGGTTCGTGAACTCGGCATCCGTGGGGGCGGATCGACCCCTGGGTTCGTGAACTCGACGACCCCGGCCGCGAGGGGGCTGGTCGAGGGGCCGGTGGGACCTGCCTGTCGACGACCCCGGCCGCGAGGGGGCTGGTCGAGGGGCCGGTGGGACCTGCCTGTCGACGACCCCGGCCGCGAGGGGGCTGGTCGAGGGGCCGGTGGGACCTGCCTGTCGACGACCCCGGTCGCGAGGGTGCTGGTCGAGGGGGGTCGGTGAGGCCTGCCTGTCGACGACCCCCCCCCTGGTGGGGATATGGAAAGAGGATGGTCGAGGGCCGGTCGCGGGCCGTACACCTACGGCCGGGGCCGGCCCTCGATCCAGTAGGCCACCCAGTCGACGAAGTCCCGGTCCACCCCGAGCTCGTCGACGGCCACCCCGCGGACCTCCTTGGCCAGCCCGGCCTCCCCGGAGACCCACACGTACTCCGGCGCCGCCGCGGGATCGTCGGACGCCGCCGCCCGGCGCAGCTGCGTGGTGACCGCCTCCTTCTCCATGCCGGGGGCGGCGTAGATGATCTTCAGCGAGCCGATCTTCTCTTCCCATTCCTCGGCGAGCCCGGCCTCCAGGTCGTCGGGGGAGTGGGCGACGACGTAGACGTGGTACTTCGCCAGGTCGTCGGGGTGGTGGTCGGCGGTGAACTCCAGGATGGCGCGCAGCGCGGGCACGGCAGAGGGGTCGGCGACGAAGAGGGGCCGGTCGGCGTGGCGGATCCAGATGGCGTTGCACAGCCAGATGCCAGCGGCGTCGCCGGGGCCGGCCGCGGTGCACCACAGTGAGCCGGGCCCGGAGTGGTCGTCGTGCATGACGACGTCGAGGTCGATCTCACCGGCGTCCTGCCGGAAGTGGCGGATGGTGTACCAGCGCAGCCCGGGCCGTTCCTGCTCGGGCAGGTCGGCGACGGCGGCACGGATGTTCAGCCCCTCGACATCGACACTGGCGGGGTCCGGCAGCGGGACGCCGGGCACGGGCATGAGCAGGCCGACATACTCGTCGGGCCCGGTGAGGGTCAGCCCGCGCAGTACCGGGGAGGCGAGGGTCAGCCGACGCAGGTTGGGGGCGATGAGTTCGTTGGCGGTGACGGTGGCGGGGATCATGCGGTAGCCGCCGTTGCCGAGCAGCCGGTCGATCTCACCGTCCTCGCGCTGCGGGTGGGTGTGCAGGTCGCGGTCGCGGACCGCGGTGGGTGGTGTGGTGGTCACTCGGCTCCTTCCGGGCTGGTGGTGCCGTGCTTCTTGCGCGGGACGATGAGGGGTCCACCGTCGACGGGGTTGTCGACGACGACGGCGTCCAGATCGAAGACCTGCTTGAGCAGGTCCGCGGTGATGACCTCGGCGGGCGTGCCGGTGGCGATGAGTTCCCCGGAGTGCATGACGATGAGGTTGTCGGAGTACTGGATCGCGAGGTTGAGGTCGTGGAGCACCATCACCACTGTACGGTTGAGTTCCTCGCGCAGCCGGTTCACCAGGTCGAGGACCTCGATGGAGTGGGAGAGGTCGAGGTAGGTGGTGGGCTCGTCGAGGAAGAGGACGTCGGTGTGCTGGGCCAGCACCATGGAGATCCACACGCGCTGGCGCTGGCCGCCGGAGAGGGAGTCCACGGACCGGTCGGCGAACTCAGCGACGTCGGTCATGGCGAGTGCGGCCATGACCTCTTCTTCGTCGGTGGAGGACCACTGGTTGAGCCAGGACTGGTGGGGGTGGCGTCCGCGGGCGACGAGGTCGGAGACGATGAGGCCGGGCGGGGAGACCGGGGACTGCGGCAGGACGCCGATGATCTTGGCGAGGTCCTTGCGGCGCATCCCGCTGATGTCGGTGTCGCCGAGGTGCACATCGCCGTTCTCGGAGGGCAGCAGCCGGCCGAGGGCACGCAGCAGGGTGGACTTGCCGCAGCCGTTTGGGCCGATGATGGTGGTGACCTTGCCGCCGGGGATGGTGGCGGTGAAGTCGGGGATGATCGGCGTTCCGGGGACGTACCCCACGGTGAGGTGGGAGGCGGTGATGTCGTTCGGGTGGGTCATGGGGTGGTGGTCTTCCGGTTGGCCTTGACGAGGAGGTAGATGAGGAACACGCCGCCGACGGCGGAGGTCAGCAGTCCGACGGGCAGTTCGACGGGCAGCAGGGACTGGGTGACGATGTCGGCGCCGAGCAGGAGGCAGGCGCCGAACAGGCCGGAGGCGATGATGGGTGGGGTGGGGCGTCCGCACAGCAGGCGGGCGACCTGGGGGGAGACGAAGGCGACGAAGCCGATGGGCCCGGCGGCAGAGACGGCGACGGCGGCGAGGACGACGGACATGATCAGCAGCAGAGCCTGCACGAGGGTGACGTTCTGGCCGAGGGCCTTGGCGACGTCCACGCCGAGGGCGTTGGCGAGGAGCTGGAAGGCGATCCACACGAACAGCGGGGTGAGCACGAGGATGAGGACGATGACCGGCAGCGCCTTGCCCCAGTCGGCGTTGTTGAGTGAGCCGGAGAGCCACATCTGGGCCTGCGAGGCGTCCTGCAGGTCGGCGCGGGTCATGAGGAAGTTGATGTAGGCGGTCAGCAGCGCGGAGATGATGATGCCGGAGAGGACCAGGCGGAAGGGGTCCATGCCGCGCCGGTAGGCGAGCAGCCAGATGACCACGCCGGTGAGGAGTCCGCCGATGAGGGTGGCGACGGGGATGCCGACGCCGGCGAGCCAGCCCATGAACCCGCCGGCACCGCCGCCGAGGACGATGATGGTGACCGCCATGGCGGAGGCGCCGGTGGTGATGCCGAGGATGTCGGGGCTGGCCAGGGCGTTGCGGGTGACGGACTGGGTGAGTGCGCCGGAGACGCCCAGGGCGGAGCCGACGATGATGCCGGTGATGGTGCGGGGCATGCGCCAGTCGAAGACGACGAGGTGCTCGATGCGGGTACCGCCGTTGGTGAACACGATCTCGAGCACGCGCCAGGGGCTGATGGGGTAGTCGCCGAGTCCGATGGACAGGGCGAACAGGAACACCCCGAGGATGATCATGCCGATCGTGACGAAGAACTGGCGGGGCCGCCACACCGTGGACAGGCGTCCGATGCGGAACGCGGGACGCCCGGGGACGCCGCCGTCGGTCACGTAGGCGTCGGTGAACCGTTGGTAGAGGCCGGTCACAGTTCCACCACCCTGCGTCGGGCGAGCATCCAGATGAACAGCGGCGCGCCGACGAAGGCGAGGACGATACCGACCTCGAGTTCACCGGGGCGGGCGATGACGCGGCCGAGGACGTCGGCGTAGACGAGCAGCACGGCGCCGGCGAGGGCGGAGTACGGCAGGATCCAGCGGTAGTCGGGGCCGGTGAGGGAGCGCACGAGGTGGGGGATCAGCAGTCCGAGGAAGGAGATGGGGCCGGCGGCGGCGGTGGCCGCGGCGGCGAGCAGAGCGATGACGCCCATGCCGATCATCCGGGCGATCCGGGTGTTCACCCCGAGGCTGGTGGCGACGTCGTCACCGAGGTTCAGCAGGTTGAGCTGGGGCCCGGTGGCGAACGCGAGGAGCAGGCCGATGACGATGACGGGCATCACGCCCCAGAAGATGGACATGTCGCGGCCGGCGACGGAGCCGACGGTCCAGAACCGCATCCGGTCGAGGTTGTTGTCGTCGGTGAGGACGAAGGCGGAGATGACCGCCAGCAGGACGGCGTTCATCGCCGCACCGCCGAGGATGAGTGTCATCGGGTTGACGGTGCCGCCGGACGCCGAGGCGAGGGCGAAGACGGCGACGGTGGCCAGGACCGCGCCGACGAAGGCCCAGACGGAGGTGGCGAAGATGCCGGTGACGCCGAAGACGGCGAAGCTGACGACGACGGCGAGGGAGGCACCGGAGGCGATGCCGAGGATGCCGGGGTCCGCCAGGGGGTTGCGCGTGTGGCCCTGGATGAGGGCTCCGGCGACGCCGAGTGCGGCGCCGACGACGATGGCGAGCAGGGTGCGGGGCCAGCGGAGCTGGGCGATGACCTGCAGGTCGGGGTCGGTGACCGTGTCGTCGCCGAGGGCGCCGGGGAGCTGCTTCAGCCGGTCGATGAGGACGTCCATGGGGATGTCCCGGGAGCCGAAGGCGAGGCTGAGGACGAAGCCGATGACGAGCAGGGCGGCGAGGAGGACCAGGCCGCCGAGCCGGCGGCGGTGCAGGGCCCTGGTCGCTGACGGTGCCGCGGTTGCCGTGGCGGCTGACGCTGCCGGGGCCGCCTCGGCCGTCGGGGTTCCGGAGGTGCCGGTCTGGTGACCGGGAGTTCCGGGAGGGGAGGAGGTCCCCGGGCTCATGGGCGGACGCCCTTTCTCATCGGAAACAGGACAGGTTTACCTTACGGTCGCCGGGAGGATGGTGCAATGCCGCGATAGACACGTCCGCCCCGACCGGTGACCGGTCGGGGCGGACGGGGAGGTGCAGGGGTCGTGCGTGCCTGCGGTGCGGCGTTCCTACAGGATGCCCTGGCTCTCCAGGAAGGCCTGGGTGTCGGAGACGACGCCCTGGAAGGTGTCGGAGGCGCCGACGACGGCGTCGTAGGCACCGGCGATGGTGGCGACCGAGGCTCCGACCCCGGCGATGGCGACGAGGGCGGCGGCGGACTTGCCGAAGTCGAGCTGGCCGTCAGTGTAGGAACCGAGGGCGTCGGCGCCGGTCACGGAGCCGAAGACGTCGCGGTTGGCGGACAGGTCTGCGGAGCCCTGGGTCGGCGGGGTGGTGGTATCGGCGGTCTCCGGGGTCTCGGCGCTGGCGATGCCCGTTCCGGCGATGGTGACGATTCCGGCGGTACCGAGTGCGAGCAGGGTCTTCTTCATGGTCATGGTTGGTCCTCGTGAGGGTCGTGAGGGGAAATGGACATCCATCAACCTATCCGCCGATCGGAAGCGCGCAACAGATAGATTCTGAGAGAGCGCGACCCTGGACAGTGGCGGTTTTCGTCATCTGCGGGCAGTGTCTGTGCAGGTGGGAGAGGGGAACCCGGGTGGCTGAGAGGATTGCCCGGGGGTCGCGGTCGGCGCCGAGGGTCTGCATCGGGGAGTTCTGGGCGGTTTTCGTGACCTGGCCTGGGGAAACGGCACTCCGGGCGCCCGGACCGGCAAATAGGCATAAAAATAACCCCGGACTGAGTCCAGGGTTACATGCAGCTGATGTGCTGTATAACGCAGCACGAGTGCTGCACAGGAGGGGGTCCTGTGTTAGAGGATGCCCTGGCTCTCCAGGAAGGCGACGGTGTCGTCGACGGTGCCCTGGAAGGCGTCGGAGGCCTTGACGACGGCGGAGTAGGCGCCGGCGATGGTGGCGACCGAAGCGCCGACCCCGGCGAGGGCAGCGAGGGCCTTGGCGGACTTGTCGAAGTCGATCTGGTCGCCGGTGAAGGAACCGAGGGCGCCGGCACTGGTGATGGAGCCGAAGACGTCGCGGTTGGCGGAGGCCTCGGCGGAACCGGCGGTCGGCGGGGCGTCCGGGGTGTCGGTGCCAGCGGCGTTGGCGATGCCGGTACCGGCGATGGCGACAGTGGCGGCGGTGCCCAGGGCAACGAGGCTCTTCTTGATGGTCATGAGGGACCCTCTCAGGTAGATGATGTTTCCTGAGCGACCTTAACAATGCCTAACAACACAATGGAAGAGTGACCTGAATCACGCACACTTTCGGGGGTGAAGAACGCCACGATGTAACGCGGCGTCACACCTGCTGTCCACCCCGGTTCACGGGGATTTGGGGCACGGCGTCCTACCGTGTGATACTGGGGCGGTTGTCCGTACGGTCACGCGTCGCCACGCACCCCCAGGGTGCCCGGCACGCCGGCCGCAACGGCACAGACCATGTGCGTGAGGGTCGGTAATCCCACGCACGCAGAACTACTAGGTCTACAAGGAGACTCCAGTGATTCAGCAGGAATCGCGTCTGCGGGTCGCCGACAACACCGGTGCCCGGGAAATCCTGGTCATCCGCGTGCTCGGCGGATCCGTGCGACGGGCCGGCGGTATCGGTGACATCGTCGTCGGCACCGTGAAGGACGCCACCCCCGGTGGCACCGTCAAGGCCGGCGACATCGTCAAGGCCGTCGTCGTGCGCACCAAGAAGGAGACCCGTCGTCCGGACGGCTCCTACATCAAGTTCGACGAGAACGCCGCCGTCCTCATCAAGGGCGCCGACAACCGCGACCCCCGCGGAACCCGCATCTTCGGGCCGGTCGCCCGCGAGCTGCGCGACAAGCGCTTCATGCGCATCGTTTCTCTCGCCCCGGAGGTGATCTAGTCCATGAAGATCCGTAAGGGCGATACCGTCCTCGTCATCTCCGGCCCCGACAAGGGTGCCAAGGGCCGCGTCATCGAGGCCTACCCGGCCCGCGACAAGGTTCTCGTCGAAGGCGTCAACCGCATCAAGAAGCACGTCGCCAACTCCGCCCCCGAGCGTGGCGCCGAGTCCGGTGGCATCGTCACCCAGGAAGCCCCCATCCACGTGTCCAACGTGATGGTCCTGGACTCCGACGGTAACCCGACCCGCGTCGGCTACCGCTTCGACGAGGACGGCAAGAAGATCCGCGTCTCGCGTCGTAACGGGAAGGACATCTAATGAGCGACAACTACACTCCGCGCCTCAAGGCCCGCTACAAGTCCGAGATCCGCGACGCGCTGAACAACGAGTTCGAGTTCAAGAACGTCATGCAGATCCCCGGCGTCACCAAGGTTGTCGTCAACATGGGTGTCGGCGAGGCTGCCCGCGACTCCAAGCTGATCAACGGTGCCATCAAGGACCTGACCCTCATCACCGGTCAGAAGCCGCAGATCCGCGTCGCCAAGAAGGCCATCTCGAACTTCAAGCTGCGCGAGGGCATGCCCATCGGCGCCCGCGTCACCCTGCGTGGCGACCGCATGTGGGAGTTCCTGGACCGTCTGCTGACCGTGGCCCTGCCGCGAATCCGCGACTTCCGGGGTCTCTCCGACCAGCAGTTCGACGGCCACGGTAACTACACCTTCGGTCTCTCCGAGCAGTCCATGTTCTACGAGATCGACGTCGACTCGATCGACCGTCCCCGCGGCATGAACATCACCGTGGTGACCACCGCCACCAACAACGAGGAAGGCCGCGCCCTGCTCAAGCAGCTCGGCTTCCCGTTCAAGACGGCGGAGAACAGCAACTAGTCAGTTCGCGGCGGCTGCGCCGGCTGTGCCGACCTCCGGGTCGGTGGGCTGCGCAGGCGCCTGGCCTCCGGGTCGCCTGACTGTGTGGCAGTTCCACCAGTTCGACCACTCCCCAGTACCGTTTCCGGGTCCGCCCGCGGTGCTGGGGAGTGGTGTATGTGGGGGTGGGTCTGCTCGCCGTGGTGTCGCGGCGCTGCGGCGCTGCGGCGCTGTCGTCTGTGGCGTGTGGGGCGGTGAACGCCGGATACTTACTCCTCCGTCACCGTCAGCGCCCCGTCAGCGGTGCTGGGGAGTGCAGTATCTGGCGGCGCTGGCAGGCCACACACTCAGCTGGCAGGTCAAGCGGCCAGGCGGCAGGCCAAAACGGCGTCCTGAACCGTTTCAGGAACCTTTTTGGCCTGCCGTTGTGACAGTTGCGCTGCCGGCAGGGGGCCCGGCGCCCAGGTGCCTTCAGTTCGGGTCGGGCGCCATCACTCCGGGTCGGCGTGGCCGCCTGAGTCGACCCGGACTGAAGGCACGCTGCACGAAGTGATGGCAGGCGGAGGCGTGGGCGTCCGCACAAGGGTCGGGGAATCGCCGGGGTGGACGGCATCCACCACTGCACAGCACCGTCTGCACTGCCTGTCCCACCTGCGGGGACGGGCGGTTTTCTGTGCGGGGTTTCTGCATTCCGGGTCGGGGGTAGGTCGGCTCCTGATACTCTTCTCACCTGACATCACCCCCGGAAAAGAGGAATGCCACCCCATGATCGAGCTGTACAACGCCTTCATCGATTTCATCGTGCCGCCCTGGATCAACCTCGTGAATTTCGAGCTTGATCTCTTCGACGTCGCCGGCTCCGGCGGGGCCACCGACATGTTCCAGGACTACGTGAACAGCAACGGTGGCAGCGCGGGCTTCCACGACCGTCGCGGGGACATCGCCGGGATGGCCGACGGGCTCCACCTCTGACATCCGCGCAGCGCCCCGAGATCGTCACCGATTTCACCCACGCCCGCCCACGGCGTCCCGAATCGGTGACGATCTCGGGGCGCTGCGGGGATCCCGGGGTCGCCGGGAAGTACACCTACCCCGCGTGGCCGAGCAGGTGCTCGGCGGCGAGGGACAGTTCGTCGCGCACCGGGGCGAGCTCCTCGGGTGACGTGGTCTCCAGCAGGGTGCGGATCGTCTGGTGGGCGTTGCGGCTGTGCTCCCGGTCGTCGTCATCCCACTTACCGGTGAGATGGGCGTCGATGAGATGCGCATCGTCATCGAGCGT
This sequence comes from Drosophila nannoptera, assembly GCA_020883555.1. Lineage (NCBI taxonomy): Eukaryota > Metazoa > Arthropoda > Insecta > Diptera > Drosophilidae > Drosophila > Drosophila nannoptera. The sequence goes on along the minus strand of JABVZY010000439.1, from coordinate 21,754 downwards.
GAGTGCGGCGGACTGGTTCGTGTCCGCGGCGGTCGTCGTCGCGTCGATGTACTCGGAGACAATGCCGCGGAGATGGGTCGGGAGGTACGAGGTCATGGCGTCCAGTGTTGTGATCCCCGGGGGCGCGCGCAACCGGAACCGGAAAAGACGGTGACGACCGGTACACATTCTGGCCCGACCGTGGCACGGAAAGCGGGATTTGTGTATCGGCCGTCACGCGGCGTGCGGTCGGCGCCGCGCACAACCGGCACCTGACCGCAGCTACCCGCCGATGGCGCTCATCGTCCGGTCCGGCTGCACATACTCCGGATCGCTGAGGGTGACCTCGTCGGAACCGTAGGCGCGCGGCTTGTTCCACATCGCGCCGGCCCACACCTCCGCCACCTCGTCGTCGGAGGCGCCTGAGCGCAGCACCGACAGCAGATCGGTCTCCTCCTGGGAGAACAGGCAGCTGCGCACCTTGCCGTCGGCCGTGATGCGGGTACGGGAACACGCCGCACAGAAGGACTCGGTCACCGAGGCGATGACCCCGACCTTGCCGAGCACCGGCGAATCGGGCGCGGAACCCTTCGCCCGGACCTCCCACAGCTGCGCCGGGGCCGACCCCCGCGGCACCGGGTCCACCGACAGGTCGTAGCGCTGCGAGAGCCGTTCCCGGACCTCCGCCCCGGAGACGAGGTTGCGCCGTGCCCAGTTGTGGTCGGCGTCCAGCGGCATCTGTTCGATGAAGCGCAGCTGGTAGCCGCGGGTGACGCACCATTCCAGCAGGTCGGCGGCACCCGTGTCGTTGATGCCGCGCATGAGCACCGCGTTGACCTTCACCGGTTCCAGGCCGGACGCCTTCGCCGCCTCCAGGCCACGGATGACCTGCGGCAGCCGGTCGCGGCGGGTGAGTTTCTTGAACGTTTCCCGGTCGACGGTGTCCAGCGAGACGTTGACGCGGGTGAGCCCGGCCTCGACGAGCGAGTCGATGCGCTTGTCGAGGTTGATGCCGTTGGTCGTGATGGAGATCGGCACCTCGGGGTGCAGCGTCCGCACCCCGGCGATGATGTCGGCGAGATCCTGGCGGACCAGCGGCTCGCCGCCGGTGAAACGCACGTCGCGCACCCCGAACAGCCGGACGCCCAGGTCGGCGATGCGCACCGCCTCCTCGGCGGTGAGCAGCTCATTCTTCTTCAGCCACACCATGCCCTCGGCGGGCATGCAGTAGGTGCAGCGCAGGTTGCACTTGTCGATCAGGGAGATGCGGAGATCGTCGGCGACACGCCCCCAACGGTCGGCGAGGGTACGGGTCGGGGTGGGGAGGAGCGCGGTCATCGTCGTGCGGCTCCTTTCGTGCGTAGAAGCTGGTTCGTTCGGTCGGACCGTACACCCGGTCGGCGAAACCTTATGCAGGTCAGCGGGGTGGGCGGGGGGAGGTTGGCTGTGTCAACTAACGTGTCCCACTGTAACCCGCTGCGGCCCACGGCGACAGCGGAGACCGCTTCCGAGAGGACTTCCATGACCACCACCGCCCGCTCCCTGGGCTCCGCACGGGGCCGTTACGTCAGCCTGCTCGCGATTCTCGCGGCCCTCGTGCTGCTGCTCGCCACCGCCTGTTCCAGCGACAGTGACAGCTCCGACAACCCGGAGAACACCGTCAAGGTCTACGCTGCAGCGTCCCTGAAGAACGTCGGTGACGAACTCGCCCAGGCTTTCGCCGACGACGGGCACGACGGTGTGAAGGTCGAGTACAACTACGCCGGCTCTTCCAAGCTCGTCCAGCAGATCGACCAGGGCGGGGACGCCGACCTGTTCATCAGCGCCGACGACGAGAACATGGACAAGGCCCAGGAGCTCAAGGAGTTCAAGTTCAAGGACTCCGAACCGGTGACCATCGCCACCAACCAGCTCGTCCTCGCCACCGCCGAGGGCAACCCGGCGGACCTGAACAGCGTCGACGACCTCAAGGACAAGCAGGACGCCCGCATCGCCATCTGCGCCGACGGCGTGCCCTGCGGCACCATCGCCCACAAGGTCCTGGACAAGGCGGGCATCACGCTGAAGAACCCGACCGAGGAAGCCAACGTCGCCGACGTCACCACCAAGATCAGCACCGGTGCCGTCGACGCCGGCTTCATCTACTCGACCGACGCTAAGGCCGGCAAGCTCAACGCCATCCCGGTCCAGGGGGCCGAGCCCAACAAGTACCCGGCCGCCGTCACGACCGCCGGTGCGGACAAGGACAATGCCACCGCGTTCCTGAAGTTCCTGCAGTCCGACAAGGCGCAGCAGATCCTCGCCTCCTACGGCTTCGGCGCCGCGTAGCAGGTGCCGCACCCGGTGACAGGTCGCACGCGCACCACCGCCGTCCCGGCGACGCTGAGCGTCGTCGGGTTCGTCGCGTTACTGGCCCTGCTCGGGCCCCTGGTCGCGCTGCTGCTCAACATCCCGTGGCCCCGTGCGGTCGAGCTCGTCACCGATCATGAGGCGGTCCAGTCGCTGACCCTCTCACTGGGCACCGCAGTCACCGCCACCGTCATCGTCATCGTGCTGGGCCTGCCCCTGTCCCTGTGGCTCGCCGAGTTCGCCCGCCGGCACCCGGGGGCCGCCCAGGGCGTCCAGCTGGTCGTGTATGCGCCGCTGGTGCTCTCCCCGGTGGTCTCCGGGCTCGCCCTCGTGTTCTTCTGGGGACGCCACGGGCTGATCGGCGAGCCGCTGGAGACCGCCGGGATCCGCGTGGCGTTCACCTCGCTGGCGGTCATCGTGGTGCAGGTCTTCGTCACGCTGCCGTTCTTCGTCTCCACCACGGTCACCGCCCTGCACGGCATCCCGACGGTGCTGCAGGAGGCCGCGGCGGTCGACGGGGCGTCCCGGTGGCAGACCCTCGCCCGCATCGTCGTGCCGCTGGCCTGGCCCGGCATCGTCACCGGCACGGTGCTGTCCTTCGCGCGCGCTCTGTCGGAGTACGGGGCCACGCTGACGTTCGCGGGTAACGTCGCGGGGGAGACACGCACCATCCCGTTGCTCATCGAACTCGGCCTGTCCGCCAATGACATGGACCAGGCGCTCGGCGCCTGCATCATGCTCATCGGCATCTACGTGCTGGTCGTCGGCGGGATCGCCGCGGTGCGCCTGATACACCGCTGACCGGGAAGGACGCCCATGACACGCACCCCTGAGGACCATCTCGCCGCGGTCCGCGAACTGGTCGGAACCCGGGAGATCACCGAGCTGGCCCCTGCGGCGGCAGTGGGCCGCACCCTCGCCCGCGCGGTCGTGGCCGTGGAGGACTCGCCCCGCTTCGACAACTCGCAGATGGACGGCTACGCGCTGGGGGAGCGGCACCTCGCCGGCGGCAGTTTCCCGGTCGGCCCGACGGTCGCCGCCGGCCATGACCCGGACGCCCTGCTGCCCGGGGGCATCGCCGATGCGGTCGTGCCGGTGATGACCGGGGCGCGGCTGCCCGCCGGCACCGCCGCGGTCGTGAAGGTGGAGACCTGCACCCCGCCGGACTTCGCCGCGGCGGAGACGGCCGGTCGGGTGACGGTGCCCGCCGCGCCCGCCGGACAGTTCGTCCGCCCGCAGGGTTCCGACATCGCGGCCGGGTCGGAACTGCTGCCCGCCGGGCATGTCGTCAACCCCCGCACCGTGGGCGTCGCGGCGGCGCAGGGGATCACGGGACTGCCGGTGCGGCGGCCCGCCCGGGTGCTGCTGTGCACCGGCGGCGACGAGATCAGTGCCGCCGACGAGGCCGACTCTGCCGGTTCTGCCGGTTCCGCCACGAACTCCGCCACGATCAGGGACGCCAACGGCCCGCTGCTCGCCGCCCTGTGCGCCCGCCACGGCATCACCGTCGCCGGCCACGTCCGCACCTCCGACGATCCGGCGGTGTTCCGCGCCCTGCTGCACGGGGCAGTCACCACCCACCGGCCGGACGCCGTGATCACCAGCGGCGGCATCAGCCACGGCCGCTTCGAGGTCGTCCGGCAGGTGCTCGGGGATGCCGCCGGCACGAGCGACACAGCCTGGTTCGGCCATGTCGCCCAGCAGCCCGGCGGCCCGCAGGGCTGCGCGGTCTTCGCCGGCGTCCCGGTGGTGTGCCTGCCCGGCAACCCGGTCTCCACCGCCGTGAGCTTCCGGCTGTTCGTCGCCCCGGCACTGGGGGAGGCACCTGAGTCGGTGACCGCGGTGGTCGACCGGGATCTCACCGGGCTGCCGGCCAAGGACCAGTTCCTCCGGGCCGTCCTGTCGGTGGATCACACCGGCCGGCTCACCGCCTCCCCGGTCGGCGGGGCGGGGTCGCATCTGCTGGCACAGTCGGTGACGGCGTCCGCCCTGCTGCGGGTGCCCGCGGGCGCGGAACTGTCCGCCGGGCAGACCGCGACCGTCTACCCGCTGTGAGGTCACGCCGGACAGTATTCCGGAACAATCCGACGCGACCTCACGTCCGGAGAACGGGCGGACCCCTCGTCGTGGGGTAGCGTCGGGAACCGTGCTCCTGTCCCAGCTGACCTACTTCGAGGCCCTCGCCCGCGAACGCCATTTCGGCCGCGCCGCCGCAGCCTGCTTCGTCACCACCTCGACCCTGTCCGAAGCGGTCCGGAAACTGGAGAAGGAACTCGGCGTGCAGCTCGTCGACCGGGGGCGGACCTCCTTCCACGGGCTGACGCCCGACGGGGAGATTGTGCTCGCCTACGCCCGCCGGATGCTCGCCGACGAACGGCACCTCGGCGAGGACCTCGCCGCCGCGCACGGCTCACTCGCCGCCACACTGCGCTTCGGGACCATCCCGTCGGGCACCGGCTGGGCCGCCGACATCCTCGCCCGCCTCGCCGCCGCGAACCCGGGCGTGACCGTCGACCTCGTCACCGGGCTGCGCAGTGAGGAGATCGCCGAGCGGATCCGCTCCCACGACCTCGATGCGGGGATCATCCACCCGCGGGCCGGCCGCGCGGACTCCCACGGCGCCGGCCGTGCCGGACTCCATCTCGCGCGGCTCGGCACCACCCGGTTCGTGCTCGCCGGACGCCCCGGGCTGCTCGACGGGATCGACGCGGCCGGGAAGAACGACGCGGCCGGGAAGGCGGCCAACGTGGGGAAGGCGGCCAAGGCCGGGCAGAAAGCCGTGACCGGGGAGGACCTCGCCGGGCTGCCGCTCGCACTGCTCGCCCCCGGGATGCGCGCCCGCGAGGAGTTCGACCACGCCATGGCGGCCGCGGGCGTGGTGATCACCCCTTCGGCGGTGGCCGATTCCGCGGAGGCGCTGCTCGCCCTGGCGGGCACCGGCCAGTGGGCCGTCATCGTCCCGGAGGCCTCGGTCACCGCACCGCGGGCCGGCAGTGTCGCCGACCTCGAGGTCCGCCCGCTGCAGGACCCGGCGGTGGCGATGGAGGTCGCCCTCGTCCGGCTCGACGTCGACCCGGTGCCCGCCCTCGCCGCGGCGGTGGACCGGGCCGCCCGGTGATCCCCGCCGGCTTCCGGCGCACCCAGCACAGGTTCGCACCGTGGGCGGTGCTGGTCTCCGGGGTGGCGGTGACACTGGTCATCGGACTGCTCGGCCTGCTGACCGAGGTGGTCGGCCACCCGTTCCTCATGACCAGCTTCGCGGCGTCCTGCGTCCTGGAGTTCGTGCTGCCCGTCGCCCCGGTGTCCCAGCCGGTGAACGTCATCGGCGGGCACCTGGCCGGAGCGGTGTGCGGGCTGGTCGCCCTGTCGCTGCTGCCGGGGAACTGGTGGGCGTTCGCGCTGGCCACCGGGGTGGCGGTCATGACGATGACGGGGCTGCGGATCCTGCATCCGCCGGCGGCGTCGCTGCCGTTGATCATCATGCAGGACGCCCAGGACTGGTGGTACCTGCTCACCCCGATCCTGGTGGGGACGGTCATCATCGTGGTGCTGGGGCTGGTGTACCGGCGGCTGCTGGGGGAGCGGCTGCACCGGTGATGCCGGGGTTCCCACCCCCGAATTAGTGAATGATGTGTCAGGTATTTCCGCACGTGCATTCGGTTTTGCCGCTCAACAGTTCGCTGTGTCCCAGCTCACGGCGCCGTGAACTGCGCCGACGCTGTCAGGAACAGCCGAAGGGGTGTTCGGTGGATCGAGTCAGAGCGGAGTAGCGTCCCTCCCCGTGATGCGTGAACGCGCACGGACGCCGTGCCACACGCCGACGTTTTTTGAGGACATACCGCCGATGAGGAGGGCCTGACCATGGCCGAGATATCAGAGACATCCGCACCCGCCGCGCTGGACGGCGGGGTGAACACCGCCACGCACGGGGCCATCCTCAAGAAGGTCGCCCTGTTCGGTGACGACCCGCTGCGCTACTCGGTCCGCGCGATCCTCGCCGGCGTGTACCTCACCCTCGGCACCGCCTTCGCCGCCGTCGCCGGCAACGCCGTCGAAGGTGTGGCCCCGGGGCTCGGCGCCGTCGTGTTCGGCATGTGCTTCTTCATCGGCCTGGCGATGATCCTCCAGATCGGTGCGGAACTGGCCACCGGCACCATGATGTACATGGTCTGGGGTGCCGTCCGCGGCTACCTCGGCTGGGCGAAGGCCATCGGCGTCATCCTGTGGACCGTGGTCCTCAACCTGGTCGGCGCGATCATCGTCGCGATCATCCTGGGCCAGTCCGGCAAGCTCGGCGGCCTCGGCGCCGACCACCTCATCGCCACGCTGTCGGAGGGCAAGCTGACCAAGGACCCGTGGGGCATCCTGCTTGAGGGCATCCTCGCGAACTTCCTGGTCAACGTCGCCATCGTCGGTGGTCTGATCATGAAGGACTACGCCGGGAAGTTCCTGTTCACCCAGTTCGTCATCGGCGCCTTCGTCGTCCTCGGCCTGGAGCACCTCATCGCGAACTTCTCCCTGTTCACGCTGTCCTACTTCTGCCTCGGTGACGGCTTCGCCGACGGCGCCTCCGTGCTGGACGCCCTGACCTGGGGCAACGTGCTGAAGAACTGGGGTATGGCACTGCTCGGCAACTTCATCGGCGGCGGTCTGCTCATCGGCGGGGTCTACGCCTGGCTGAACCAGGGCAAGTCGAAGGGCGCGCAGCTCTACCGCGACTAGGCGGGGCGGGGTCGGGCGGGGTCGGGCGGGGTCTTCCCCGTTTCCACCTCTTCCACCTCTTCCCCCTCTGGGACGCGAACCCCCGGGCCGGATATCTGTGGGATATCCGGCCCGGGGGTTCACCGTCTGTCCTCGGCGCAAGCGGCGGAACCGAGGTGCTGCCGGTGCCTACCCGGTGCCTCGCCCGGTGTCCGCCCGGTGTCCGCGGAACGAACCCAGGTGCTGCCGCGGCCCGGCCCAGGTCCGCCGAACGAACCCACAGGTCGAATTCCGGGCGTCAGAACAGCACACGGGCTCGTTATCTCAACACCGCAGGTCGGGCAGCAGCACCTGGGTTCGTTATCTCAACACTGCAGGTCGGGCAGCAGCACCTCGGTTCGTTAGCCCGCCCCATCCAGCCCGACTCACGAAGCCGCGTCATGCCGCGCGACGGCCCGCGTCACCATGTTGTCGAGCAACCGGTGCAGCTTCACCCGGTTTCCGAACAGTTCCGCATCGACCCGGAGCACCTCCCAGCCGCGGTCCCGAAGCTCCTGGATCTGGTCGATGTCCCGGTCCTTCCGCTCACTCCCGTGGTGGTCGGCGCCGTCGTAGTAGACCGCGATCTTCAACGCCTCGCAGGCCAGGTCGAGGACCGTGCCCGACCCACGCCCGGAGCCCCAGGAGACCGGCACCTGCGATGTCCAGTGGAAACCCGGCGGCAGGGCGTCCCGGATGACCAGCCGGAGCTGTGTCTCCCGCGGGGACTGCGCACCATCGTCGACCAGGGCCAGCACCCGGCGCAGCAGCCGACGCCCCACCAACCCACGGCAGGCGTCCCGGATCTCGGCGAGTGTCGCGGTCGTGCACTGCAGAACCGAGTCGACCAGCTGCACGCACCGGATCTCGATGTCGGAGAGCCCGGGGATGTCGGGGACCGGCGGCCGGTGTTTCCGCCGGATGATCGACTGGAGCGCTTCGGCCGTCGCCGAGGGCGCGGTGACGCACCGGAGTCCGGGGAACACCGGGTCCGGGGTGCAGGTCGTCCGCGGCCGGTCCTTCCGCCACGGCCGGTACACCGGTTTCAGTGACCGGTCGCCGGCGGTGGCGCAGTCGGTGGATCCGGTTCCCCGGCCGTCGGTGAGCAGGACGACGGGCGCCGAGTCGGCCCAGTACAGCAGCCCGAGGAAGGCCAGGGCTCCCCACCCGTCGATGACCAGGTCGGGGTGGCGGAGATGCTGGGCCCGGGCGCGGGTGACGATGTCGGCGGGGAAGCCGCCGGTGTCGTCGCCGCGGACTTGCCGCGGGTGTGCTCCGGCAGTGGCCGGAACAGGACGCCCCGGGCCACCGTGATGAACTTCCGCTCCAGGGCATGTCTGGTGCGACCTGCGGCGACAGCTGCTTTCCGGAGGAACGGTGGTCTGCTCGGGAGTATCCGCCGGGTGTATTCGGGGCCGTTGCCCGGGTGAAGTCTGCCCTCCCGCTCGGCCCGACGCCACCAGTCCCACCTGCTGTCCCCCGCTGTGTTGCTCATGGTGGACCAGTCAAGCGGATCATGTCGGACGCCGCTACCGGGGTCTCGCCGGATTGTGGACAACACCGGGTTGTCCACAGATTGCGGGTCGGGGGTGGCGGGCCGGGCAGCGATGTGCGGTGCCGTGGCAGAAGATGTGCGGTGGTGTGGCACCCCGTCCACGATGTCGGGATCACGAACCGAGGTGCTGTCGGCGCGCCTGCGATGTCGGGGTCACGAACCCAGGTGCTGCTGCGCGACCTGCTATGTCGGGATAAAGAACCCAGGTGCGGTTCTGGCGCCCCGAATTCGACCTGTGGGTTCGTTCCGCGGACCTGGGCCGGGCGGCGGCAGCACCTCGGTTCGTTCCGCGGACATCGGCCGGGAGAGAGTGAGGCCGGGAGAGGGTGAGGCCGGGCCAGCGCTACAGCGGGAGGTACCGGACGCCGTCGCCGGCCGCCAGGCCTTCCCGGGGGACAATGACCAGTGCATCCGCCGCCGCGTAGCCGCTGAGCATGTGGGACAGCCGGCCGGGCAGGACCGTCAGCGCGGACTCCGGATCTGCCGGTGTACGGGTTGACGCGGCCGCCCCAACCCCGGCAGCACCAGCACCACCAGCCCCGGACCCCGCACCTCCGAACACCGCGGGCATCAGGCGCACCCGGTCGCGGCGGATCGGCTCCACCGCCGCACCGAGGACACCGGACAGCACCGGGGCGTCCACCCCGAGCGCGGTCGCCACCGCCGGCTGGACGAACGAGTGCAGCGCGACATGAGCCGCGAACGGGTTACCGGGAACACCCGCGATGAGCTGGGGGCGTCCCGAAATGATGCGGCGGACCAGCAGGGTCGGGTGCCCCGGCTGGCAGGCGACCTCGTCGGCGAGGATCTCACCGCCGGCACCACTGGCCAGCGCCGCCCGGGTGATGAAGCGGCGGGCGAAATCCTGACCGGACCGACCCGACCCACCGGTCATCACCACGATGTCGGCGTCCAGCACCGACGGACGCCGCAGCCAGTCCTCCACGGCCACCGGATCGTCGGCCAGGTGCTCGGCGGCCACCACCTCCGCACCCCAGCCGGTGAGGAGTGCGGGGAAGGAGACGGAGAAGGCGTCCCGCACCTCCCCGGGGCCGGGCACCCCGGAGGCGACGACCTCGTTGCCGGTGAACGCGCACGCCACCTTCGGCGCCCGGGCGACGGCGACCTCGTCCACACCCGCCGCGCCCAACATCGCGACATGGCGCGGGGAGAGACGCCGCGGGGCGGTCAGCAGGGTGTCGCCGACGTGCCACTCCTGGCCGGACGGGCGGATGTCCCGCCCCGGCGCCGGATGCTCCGCGCGCAGTTCCTCGCCGGTGACCTCGGCATTCTCCGAGCGGATGACGGAATCCGCCCCGTCGGGCAGCAGTGAACCGGTGAGCACCGGGAGGGCCTCCCCGTCGACCAGGGTGCCGCCGCTGCGGTGGACATTGCGCCCCTGCGAGCCGGTGAACGGTGCGGCGAGCAGCCGCCACGGCCCGTCGCCGCGCACCGCGAAACCGTCCATGGCCGACGACGTGTAGTGGGGGACGTCCATGGGCGCGGGCACGTCGGCGGCCAGCACATCGCCGGGTTCAGGTGTCTTCCGGACCTGCCCCACGATCGCGGACGCGGCGGCACAGAGCCGGCGGCGCGCCTCGTCCCAGGCGACGGGTTGATGGTGCTCGTGACTCATTGTGGCCTTCCGTAGCCGTGGGTGAGGGCGTCCTGCCAGGTGTCGATGTCGGTGGCGGTGCCGCCGGGCAACGGCAGCTCCGGCAGGCCGAGGTGCTTGAGGATCCGCATGACGGGCTGGTCGGTGAGGTCGCCGGCGGTGGCGGCCCGCAGGTCGGCGAGCCGCACGGCGGAGAGCAGCGGCTGCAGCCGACCGCCGGTCACCCCGATACCGGGGCCGTCGGCGGCCAGTGCGGTGACGGCGCGGCCGGGGTTGACGAGGTCGGCGGCGAGCAGCAGGACCAGGTCGTCGTCGGACGCCCCGGTGGTCTCCAGTACCCGGACGCCGGCTGCGACGGCGGCGGCCGGGCCGGCGAGCGGCGGGTCCTCCCGGGTGCGCAGGACATCCTCCGGCAGGTCCATCGGCGGGCCGACGACGATCCGGGTGGCGCAGTCCGCGGCGGCGCAGGCGTCGAGGACCGTGTCGATGAGGCGGCGTCCGGTGCAGTCGGTGAGCAGCGGCTTGTCGGGGGTGCGGGCCGGGGCGGAGGCGTGGAGCCGGGATCCGGCGCCTCCGGCGACGATGATCGCGTGGCTGGTCTGCACAGTCATCTAACCGCCTGCGAACGGGGGAAGGACATCGACACGGGTGACGGTGCCGAGGTCGACGGTGGCGGCGTCCGCCCGGGTGACGGTCCGGCCGTCGACGAGGAAGCTGCACCGGTCGAAGACCCCGGCGAGGGTCATGCCGCCGGCGGTCTCGTCGGTGTGGCGGGCGCCGAGGGTGTCGAGCAGTGCGGCGAGTGTGCCGGTGGCCTGCGCGTCCCCGAGCCGTTCTTCTGCTACACCGCGCGCCGCGCGTGCGGCCGCGAAATAGTGGATCTCAACCATGATGATCCAGTGTAGGCCGGTGCCGGGACAGTGGCGGCGGGGCGTGGCAGTGTCCCGTGTGCGGCGTAACCTGGACGCCTATGAGCAGCACCGAATCCACCCATCTCACCCACGTCCGCGAGGACGGCTCGGCGCACATGGTCGACGTCACCGGAAAGAACGAGACGAGCCGCACCGCGGTGGCGACCGGACGGGTACGGACCAGGCCCGATGTCCTGGACATGATCTTCGACCCCGCGAATGAGGGACTCCCGAAGGGGGACGCCCTGCCCGTCGCCCGCGTCGCCGGGATCATGGGTGCGAAGAAGACGCCCGAGATCATCCCGCTGTGCCATCCGCTGCCGCTGGGCAAGATCACCGTCGACTTCGCCCGGGAGGAGGACGCCGTGCGCATCGAGGCCTCGGTGAAGACCCGCGGCGTGACCGGAGTGGAGATGGAGGCGCTCACCGCGGTCACCAGCGCCGCCCTCACCGTCTACGACATGATCAAGGCGGTCGACAAGCACGGGGTGATCGAGGACGTGCACGTGCTGGCGAAGTCCGGCGGCAAGTCCGGCTCCTGGGACGTGCGTGCCGACGCGGCGGGGGACGTGCGTGCCGACGCGCCGGGGGACCTCCGATGACCGCCGCGCTCGTCGTCGTCGCCTCGACCCGGGCCGCCGCGGGGGAGTACACCGACCGCACCGGCCCGCTGCTGGTCGACTGGCTGCGCGGCCGCGGCTACGACACACCCGACCCGGTGGTCGTCGCCGACAGCGACATCCCCGCCTACCTCGACGACCTGCTGCAGTCGGCGGACCTGCCGCGGATCGTGCTCACCACCGGCGGCACCGGGATCAGTCCCGGCGACCGGACGGTGGCCTCGGTGCGTCCCCACCTCACCCACGAACTGCCGGGCCTGCCGGCGGCGGTGTGGCGGCGGGGCGCGGACAACGGCGTGCCGACCGCCCTGCTGTCCGGGGCGGTCGCCGGGGTGGTCCGCCGCTCGTTCATCATGACGCTGCCCGGCTCCCGCGGCGGCGTGAAGGACGGCATCGCCGTTCTCGACCCCGTCCTCGACCACATCACCGCACAACTGGAAGGAGCCGGTGACCATGAGTGATCCCGCAACCGACCCCGACTACGTCGCCGACCAGACCGGCACCGTCGTCCACACCGCCATCTCCGCCGAACCGCTGGAGGACCACCTCGCCGGCGCGAAACTCACCACGCAGACCCGCGCGATGGGCGCGGTCGTCACCTTCGAGGGCACCGTCCGAGACCACGACAACGGCGCGGGCGTGACGAAGCTCGACTACACCCACCATCCGACCGCCCCCGCGGCCCTCGCGGCGATCGCCGAGGAGACCGTGCGCGCCCACCCGGAGATCCGGCTGTGGGCCGAGCACCGCACCGGTTCGCTCGGCATCGGCGACCTGGCCTTCCTCGTGGTCGTCGCCGCCGCACACCGCGGTCCCGCCTTCGAGGCCATCGCCGAATTCGCGACCCGGGTGAAGTCCGAGGTGCCGATCTGGAAGGAACAGGAACACACCGACGGCTCGACGGACTGGGTGGGACTGTGAGCGACTTCAGTCCGCGCGAACTCTCCCGGTACCGCCGCCAGCTCGTCCTCGACGGCTTCGGACGCCCCGGGCAGGCCGCGCTGAAACAGGCGCACATCGCCGTCATCGGCGCCGGCGGGCTCGGCTCCCCGGCGTTGCTGTATCTCGCCGCCGCCGGAGCCGGCCACGTGACCGTCATCGACGATGACGTGGTGGAACTGTCCAACCTGCACCGCCAGGTTATCCACGAGACCGCGGCGGTCGGCGAGCCGAAGGCCCTGTCGGCGAAGCGGGAGATGCTGGAGCGCAACCCGGAGATCGAGGTGACGGTCGTGCAGCGGCGCCTGACAGCGTCCGACGCGGTCGACCTGCTCCGCGGGGCCGACGTCGTGCTCGACGGCACCGACAACTTCGACGCCCGCTACGCCGCCTCCCACGCCTGTGCGGTGCTGGGCATTCCGCACGTGTGGGGGTCGATCCTGGGGTATGACGCGCAGCTGTCGGTGTTCTGGGCCGGCCACGGCCCGGTGTACGAGGACGTCTTCCCCGTCGCCCCGCCGGCCGGATCGGTGCCGTCCTGCGCGGTCGGTGGGGTCCTCGGGCCGCTAGTGGGCGTCGTCGGCTCGGCGATGGCGCTGGAGGCGGTGAAGCTGGTGACCGGGATCGGCGAGCCGCTGACCGGGAAGCTCGGCTACTACACGGGCCTGACCGGGGTGTGGGAGTACCTGCCGGTCGCCGCCGATCCGACGGTGGCGCTGCGGGTGGCGGCCCGGGTCACCGGCGTGCCGGAGGACGCCGCGCACGGCGATCCGGTGCCCGCCGACGCGACCGGGGATGACCCGGTCGACCTGCCGGACCTCACCGGTGCCGTGCTCATGGACGTCCGCGAGCCCGACGAGTTCGACGCCTTCCACATGTCGGACGCCGTCAATGTCCCCCTCAGTACCCTGCGGGAGGGCGTCCCGCCGGAGACCCGGGAGCTCGCCGGGGAGGCCGCCGCGGCCGGCCGGCCCCTCGTCGTCTACTGCGCTGCCGGTGTGCGGTCCGCCGAGGCGGTGGACATCCTCGCGGCGTCCGGCATCGACGGGACCAGCTACCCGGGCGGCATCAACGCCTGGCTGGACGCCCAGTAGCGTCCGGCGGCGCCAGACGGCGTCCGGTAGCGTCCGCTGGCGGGCCCAAAATGCCCCTGACATGCCGGTTTGCGGCTCGAGTCGGGGGCTGTGTACAGTATCGTCTCGTGCGAGACACTCCGGGTGTTACCGGAGTGGCCGATGCACGGCCCTGTGGCGCAGTTGGTTAGCGCGCCGCCCTGTCACGGCGGAGGTCGAGGGTTCAAGTCCCTTCAGGGTCGCAAAAGGGTTCGCCCTTCTTGCCCAGA
>JABVZY010000437.1:332920-482938 GCA_020883555.1 Drosophila nannoptera | reverse complement strand
CCGGGTTGGACGTACCTCTGGTGGGCCAGTTGTCACGCCCGTGGCATTGCTGGTTGGCTACGTACGGGAGGGATAACCGCTGAAAGCATCTAAGCGGGAAGCCTGTTTCGAGATGAGGTTTCGTGTGAGGTTCCCTGTAGACGACGGGGTTGATAGGCCGGATCTGGAAGCCATGTGAGTGGTGGAGGTGACCGGTACTAATTGACCGAACATTACACATGAGCACTCGTGTTACGGGTGTTGGTGAGCAAGTATCCTTGCAGCGTTGAAGCGTATTCGCGTCCATTGTGCAGTGTCTGGAACGGCACAGCACACCAGTGTTCACCGGTTGGTGGGTGTTGGGTGTGTGTGGTTGTTTCGTTGATAGATTTGTCGGTGGTTTTGGCGGTGGGGTCACGCCCGGTCCCTTTCCGAACCCGGTAGCTAAGCCCACCTGCGCCGATGGTACTGCACCCGGGAGGGTGTGGGAGAGTAGGTCGCCGCCGGCATTAAACGTTGTGGGAGGTCCTGTTCCTCATCCCGGTCGACACTGTGTGTCGGTCGGGGTGGGGGCGGGGCCTTCTTCTTTTGTGTGTGCGCGTGTTCCCCTGGTTGCCGGTGTGCGGCGACCAGCGGGGGTGCGCGCCTTTTTTGTGCTTCGGGCCGTTGCTGCCGGGGCGGGCGGCGGGACGTTCCTGTTGTGCGGCCCCGACGGCGGAGACCGGAGTTCGGTCCCGGTGAAGTCGAGCAGGAACACCGGCCACCGGGTGGTCTGGCGTGATCCGTGCTCGAGTTCACGGACGGTCCGCGGATGCCGGATGTGTGTCGGCGGGGTGGCCCGGCGGGGAGAGTCCACCCTGCCGACGCACACCCGCAGGCCGGGGCCGAGCCGGACCCTGCCGAGCCGGATCCGGCCGACCTGGACCCTGCCGACCTGGACCCTGCCGGGCCGGACCCTGCCGGGCCGGGTCCGGCGCGGCAGGGCGCGTGGATCCGGCGCGGCGGGGTGCTGGCGCCGGCACGGCAGGTCGCGTGGATCCGGCACGGCGGGGCGGGTCGTGCTGGCGCTGCGGGTTCGGCAGGGCGGTGCCCGGTGGCACCGCGGCCCCGGGGCGCGAGGCCTACAGGACGGGGACCGTCTCCGGGCTCGGGACCGTCGCCGGTGGCACATAAACATTGGAGCGGTTACGAATGGAGGTATGTCCACATTCGCACTGACCAATCCGTCCACCGGAGAGACCGAACAGACCTTCACCCGTCTCGACGATTCGGAGCGGGACGCCGTGCTGACCCGCGCGTCCGACGCCTTCACCCGCTGGCGCGAGACCGATATTGACGAGCGTGCCGCCGTCCTGCGGCGCGCGGCCGACCTGTACAAGGAGCGCAGCGACGAGCTCGCGTCGTACATCGGCCGCGAGATGGGCAAACTCAGCCGGTGGGGGAAGGGGGAGATCGGCATCGTCTCCGCCATCTACCGCTGGTACGCCGACCACGCCCACGAGCTGCTCGCCGACCGTGAACTGACGGCCCAGGGTGCCACCCGGACCTGGGTACGCAAGGACCCCGTCGGACCCCTGCTCGGCATCATGCCGTGGAACTTCCCCTACTACCAGGTCGCCCGCTGGGCGGCCCCGAACCTGCTGCTGGGAAACACACTGGTCCTCAAGCACGCGTCCATCTGTCCGCTGTCGTCCCAGGCCTGTGAGGACATTCTCGTCGAGGCGGGCCTGCCGGAGGGCGTCTTCCAGAACGTCTACGCCGCCGGATCGCAGATGGACGCTTTCGTCGCCGATCCGCGCATCGCCGGAGTCTCCCTCACCGGATCCGAGGCCGCCGGCGCCGCCGTCGCGAAGACCGCCGGCGAAAACTACAAGAAGTCACTGCTGGAACTCGGCGGCAACGACCCGTTCATCATCCTCGACGACGGGAACCTGGACTGGGTGCTGGACCAGTTCGTGAAGATCCGGATGTACAACACCGGCCAGGCCTGCAACGCCCCGAAGCGACTGATCGTCATGGACTCGTTCTATGACCGCGTCGTCGAGGGACTCACGGAGCGGATCTCCGCACTGAAGGTCGGCGCCTGGGACGATCCACACGCCGACGTGGGCCCGCTGTCCTCGGTCGACGCCCGGGACGGGATCGTCAGCCGGTTGTCGGACGCCGCAGCCGCCGGGGAGGCCACGGTCCGGGTCGGTGGCGGCACCGTCGACAGGCCGGGTGCTTTCATGGAGCCGGCACTGGTCACGGACGTCGACCCGCGGTCGGACGTCGGCTGCAACGAGGTCTTCGGGCCGGTGGCGATCGTCTACGCCGTCAAGGACGCCGACGAGGCCGTCGCGCTGGCCAACAGCTCCGACTACGGGCTCTCCGGCTCGGTGTGGGGGACCGATGTCGCCGCGGCGACGACGGTGGCGTCCCGCCTGAATGACGGTATGACCTTCGTCAACGAAGCCTCGGTCACCGGGGCGGGCCTGCCGTTCGGTGGTGTGGGGCGCTCCGGGTACGGCCGGGAACTGGCGGAATGGGGCGTCGGCGAATTCTGCAACGACCACCTGTTCCGCGTCAGCGACCAGTCGGGTCCCGGGCTGTCGCCGGCGTTCTGATCGGGCATCCGGCCGGACGCGCCGGTGCGGCGCCCGGGGCTACTTCGCGACGTGGTTGGCGATGAGCGGGACCATCTTGTCCATCGCGTAGTTGTAGGCCTGCGGGGTGCCCGCGCTGAACGCCTGGGCGACCTCCTTCGGCAGGATCACGCTGTGACCCTCCTTGGTCGCGTTGAGGCGCTTCCAGGCGTCGTTGCCGGCGATGTCCTGCTCGGTCTTGCTGATGGGGTAGGCGAGGACGAGGTCGGCGTCCGCACGCGAGAGCGTCTCGTCGGTGAGTGAGACGGAGAAGCCGTTCTGGCCGGCCTCGGAGGAGGCGATGTCGTCGTTGAGCCGGAAGCCGAGCTGCATCAGCGGGTCGACGCGGACGGACCCGGGGAGGAAGACCCCCCACGTCTTGGACGCCCCGATGGCGGAGAGGGTCTTGCCGTCCCAGTCCGGGTGCTCGGCCTTGATCTTGTCCGCGCGGTCCTGGCGGTCCTGGAGGATCTTGTCGCCCTCCGTGGTCTTGCCGAGGGCCTGGGCGATCATCTTCACCTGGTCGTCGGGGCCGGTGAGGAAGCTGTCGGCCTTGTCGTCGGGAACCCCGACCGTGGGGGCGATCTCGGAGAGCTTGTCGTAACGCTCCTGGTCGCCCTTGCTCTTGACGTCGAGGATGAGATCGGGCTCGAGGGCGGCGATCTTCTCGTATTCGGGCTCGCTGGTGCTGATGACCTCGGGCGCCTTGTCGTAGCCCTTGTCGACCCACGGGCCGAGGCCTTCGCCGCCCATGTTGAGCCAGTCGGATTCGGCGACGGGCTGGACGCCGAGGGCCATGGCGGTCTCCGCGTCCCCCCAACCCAGAGCGACGACCTTCTTCGGCTGGTCCTTGATCTCGACGTCGCCGAACTTGGTGGAGACGGTGGTCGGGAAGGCGCCCTGATCGGTCGAGCTGCTCGAGCTGCTGGCGCTGCCGTCGGCGGAGTCGGCGTCCGAATCGTCGTCGGAGGAGCAGGCGACCAGGCTGAGAGCGAGCCCGGCGGCGACGGCGGCGCCGGTGAGGGTCCTGCGGGTGGTGCGGAAACGCATGGAGGGCGTCCTTCTTCCTGAAAAGATGTCAGTTACGGTAGGCCAGCCTAACGGAACCGGTTCAGAAGAGGGACGCCGGGGTTCTAGCCGAACAGTTCCTTCGAGGCGATCTCGGCGCCCTTGACGAGGGACTCCAGCTTCGCCCAGGCGATCTGCGGGTGCAGCCGGCCGCCCAGACCGCAGTCGGTGGAGGCGATGACGTTCTCCGGGCCGGCGACCTCCGCGAACTGCAGGATGCGGTCGGCGACGAGGCGCGGGTGCTCGACGACGTTGGTGGAGTGGCAGACCACGCCCGGGTAGATGAGCTCACCGGCGGGCAGCTTGTGGTCGCGCCAGACACGCCACTCGTGGGCGTGGCGCGGGCTGGAGCCCTCGAAGGTCAGGCCGCCGACGTTGGCGCGCAGGCACTCGTCGACGATGTCCTCGAAGGGGATGTCGGTGGTGTGCGGGCCGTGCCAGGAGCCCCAGCAGATGTGCAGGCGGGTCTGCTCCTTGGGCAGGTCCTTGATCGCGTCGTTGAGGGCGTCGATACGGATCCGGATCCACGCCTGGTAGTCGGCGACGGTCGGCTCCGGGTTGATCTGGTCCCAGGCCTCGGCGAGATCGGGGGCGTCGAACTGCACGGTGAAACCGGCGTCGGTGATGGCCTTGTACTCGTGGGAGAGTGCCTCACCGCAGGCCTGGACGAGCTCGGCGTCGGTGTCGTAGTACCGGTTCGCCAGTCGGGCGGCGGAACCGGGGGAGATGGCGGCGACGAAGGCGTCCTTGCGGTCGTGGCCGACCTTGTCGAGTGCCTTGGTGAGCAGGTCGACGTCGGCGTCCACCTGGTCCTGGCCGATGTAGGTGACCGGGCCGGTGAACTCCGGGTTGCCGACCTTCGCGCGGCCGGTGAAGATGCCGGACTCCGGGTCCTCGTAGGCCTCGTTGAAGGCGGCGCGGTCCCGGCGGTCCGGGAAGCTCGTCAGCTTGATGTTGCCCGGGGTGGAGCGCACGACCTCGGCGTTGGCCCAGCGGTCGGTGTCGGTCATGGTGAGGCCGCCCAGCCGGGTGAAGGTGTAGTTCCACCAGGCGCCGTAGTCGACGGCACCGGAGGTGACGTGGCCGTACTCGCCCTCGTTGATGATGTCGAGGCCGAGCTCGTGCTGGCGGCGGACGACCTCGTCGACGCTGTCCTGGAGGATCTCCAGGAACTGCTCGCGGGTGATGTCACCGTCGCTGAAGCGCTTGTTGGCGTCCAGCAGTTCGGGCGTGCGGGGCAGGGACCCCACATGCGTGGTGCGGATCTTGTTGACCATCGGTGCTCCTTGTTTCGGGTCGGGGGCGGGGAATCGTCTCAGGGACGCAGTCTAGACCGAGCGGTCCGGATCCGGGCAGCCAGGGTGCCGTCGGCGGCGTCCCCGTCGGCGCTGCCGGCCGTACCGCCGGCACCACCGCCGGACAACCGCTCGGCCGCCGTGGCCAGCGTCGCGTCGTTCTTGCAGAACGTCCACCGCACCAGGGTACGGACCGGGTCGGCGGGGTCACCGGCGGCGTCCGCGACGACGAAGGCGCTCACCGGGATCGCGGCGACGCCCACGGCCGACGGCAGCAGCCGGCAGAACTCCTCGCCGGAGATGTCCAGCCCGAGCGGGGCGATGTCACTGACCAGGAAGTACGTGCCGTCGCTGCCGAGGACCTCCTGGCCGGTGCCGCGCAGCACCTCGGCCAGCCGGTCGCGACGGTCGCGCAGCGTGGCGTCCCAGTCCTTGCTCCAGTCGTCGGCGTTGTCGAGCGCCCAGGCGACCGCGGGCTGCAGCGGGGTGACCCCCACGTACGACAGGAACTGTTTGGCGGCGGTGACCGCGGCGAGCAGCTCCGGGGCGGCGATCGCCCAGCCGGTCTTCCATCCGGTGACGTTGAAACTCTTCGCCGCCGAGGAGATGGTCACCGTCTGCCCCGCCATGCCCGGCAGGGTGGCGAAGGCGGTGTGGTGCAGGTCGTCGTCGTAGACGAGCCGTTCGTAGACCTCGTCACTGATGACGGTGATGCCGGTGCCGCGCACGCAGTCGGCGATGAACTCCAGGTCATCGCGGTCGAGCACGGTGCCGGTCGGGTTGTGGGGACTGTTGAGGATCACCGCGGCGGTGGCGTCCTCGGCGCAGGCCGTGGCGAAGGCCGCACGGTCCAGCGACCACCGCCGGACGCCGTCGGCGTCGGGCTCCAGCCGCAGCCGTACCGGGCGGGCGGTGGCCTCGGCCAGGCCGATCGCTGCGGAGTAGGCGTCGTAGGTGGGTTCCAGGACCACAACCTGGCGTCCGGCGTCGACGAGGCCGAGGACGGAGGCGGCGATGGCCTCCGTGGCGCCGACGGTGATGAGCACGTCGTCGGCGGTGACCTGCTGGCCCCACCGGTCGCGTCGGTCGCGGGCGACCGCCTCACGCAGCGCCGGGACACCGGGGCCGGGACCGTACTGGTTGTTGCCGCCGAGGATCTCGTCGGCGGCAATCCGCAGCATCTCGGCCGGGCCGTCCTCGTCGGGGAATCCCTGCCCGAGGTTCGCGGCCTGTGTGCGCACGGCCTCGGCGGTCATCGTGGCGAAGATGGTGGGGCCGATGCCGGCGACACGGTGGGCGCGGTGAAACTGTTCTGCCATACCGCCATACTATGGACGCATGACCGAGCAGCAGCGTCCCACCCCGATCACCGCCACCGGAATCGACCCCGACCACGTCGAGCACCTGGAGGCCACCGACCCCGCCGACCTGCCCAAGGGGCACCCGGTCGACGCGATGGCCGGCCACGACAAACTCAGCCCGCGCCAGCAGCTGACCCAGCTGCTGGACTACTTCGAGGATTCCTACCCGGAGATCTTCCGCTCGCTGACCACCGACGAGGGGGCCGGGGTCACCGGCGACGAGCTCACCGAACTGAAGGACGCCACCGAGCGCATGTGGGCCCGTGTGCCCGACCTCATCACCCACTGCAGCCTGCTGGTCCTCGGCGCGGGACTGGACCAGTCCATGCCAGGCGTCGCGTTCCTCAAGACCGGGCCGGACGCCTCCCCGGTGACCGTCGGTGGTCTGACCGGAACCCTGTTGCGCCCCTCGGAGCCGACCGGGGCCGTGGCGGTCAGCCTGCACGGCGGACCCGGCTGGTTCGGCGACGCAGAATCCCACGACCAGCTGTGGCTGCCGCTGTTCGCCGCCCTGGCGGAGAAGTCCGGCGTGACCGTCGTGGACCTGCTCTATCCGCTGCCCGGCTACGGCGAGGGGACGGTCGAGGAGCGCACGCAGCTGATGGAGGACACGGTCGCCGCCGCGTTCGCCGAGGTTGTCGGGGGTGCCGCCGAGCTGGTCGGCGAGGGTGCGGCGAAGCCGGCGACCGCCGAGCGGGTCGGGCTGATCACCTTCGGTTCCGGGTTCACCGCCGCGAAGAAGGTGCTGGACAGCCGGGCGGAGAAGTTTCTGCTGGCGATGACGCCGCGGATCCCGGCGGACGGTTTCGACCCGGACCTGCACGGCGTCCCGACGCTGGTGTCGTTGGCCTCGGAGGATTCGCGGGGGACCGCCGCGGAGACGGTGCGGGAGTTCTTCCTGCCGCGTACCGATGACCTGGAGTACCGCGAGTACCTGTTGGAGCACCTCATCGGTGTGCCGGACGTGTGGCGGCGCCGGGTCGCCGACGACGCGGAGTGGCTGGCGCGGCAGTAGGGGTGCGGCCGGGCTGTGTCTTCCTGGCTGACGGGGGTGGTCGGCGGTTTCCAGTGTGTAAAACATCGGCGATTGTTGAACACTTCTATTGAGAATTGTTCAACAACAACATAAAGTGATCCGCACCACGACGAGAAGAGGTGCGCGCATGGCTCACACTGATCCTGATACGACGCTCGAGGCGCCGGTGACCACGAGAAAGAAAGGCATGTCCGGCCCCGGGCGGGCGGCCACGTTCGGGGCAATGTTCATGATGGCCACCAGCGCCATCGGTCCGGGATTCCTCACCCAGACGAGTGTGTTCACCGTCCAGATGGGGGCTGCGCTGGCATTCGCCATCCTCCTCTCGATCATCATCGACGTCGCAGTGCAGCTCAACGTCTGGCGGGTCCTGGCTGTCTCCGGAAAACGCGCCCATGAACTGGGCAATACCGTGCTCCCCGGCCTGGGCTGGTTCATCGCCGTCCTGGTGTTCATCGGGGGTATCGCGTTCAACATCGGCAACATCGCCGGTGCCGGGCTGGGGACGAACGCCATGTTCGGTATGGATCCGAAGTTGGGTGGCCTGTTGTCGGCCCTTCTCGCCATCGGCGTCTTCCTGTCGAAGCGGGCCGGGGTCGCGCTCGACCGGATCATGATCGTGCTCGGAGCCGTGATGATCCTTCTTATGCTCTACGTCGCGATCGCCTCGAACCCGCCGGTCGGCGACGCGCTGAAGAACACCGTCGCCCCCGACAACGTCGACTTCATGGTGATCACCACCCTCGTGGGCGGCACCGTCGGCGGCTACATCACCTTCGCCGGCGCCCACCGGCTCATCGACAGTGGTGTCACCGGGCCGGAGAACGTCGGGCGGATCACGAAGACCTCGGTGGCCGGCATCATCATCACCGGTGTGATGCGGGTTCTGCTGTTCCTTGCCGTGCTGGGAGTGGTTTCCACAGGGGTGGCGCTTGCCGAGGACAACACCGCGGCAGACGCCTTCTACCACGCCGCGGGCGAGGTCGGACTGCGGATGTTCGGCATCGTGCTGTGGGCGGCGGGTCTGAGCTCGGTCGTCGGCGCCGCCTACACCTCGGTCTCCTTCATCACGACCCAGACGACCCAGCCCCGCAACCGGAGTATCCTGACCGTCATCTTCATCGCACTGTGCGCGGTGCTCTTCCTCATCCTGGGCACAGCACCGCAGACCCTGCTCATCTTCGCAGGCGCGTTCAACGGCGTGATCCTGCCGATCGCCTTCGCTCTCGTTCTGTGGGTCGCCTGGCGCCGCCGGGACCTGCTCGGCGGCTACCACTATCCGAAGTGGCTGCTGGGAGTCGGCGCCATCGTCCTCATTCTCGAGTTCTACCTGGGATGGAACTCCCTGACCGGCATCGCCGACCTCTGGAACTAGACCGCGAACCGACCTAGGAGCACATCATGGCATCAACTACTCCCGCTCACCCCACCCCGGCCGAGCGTGCGATCCTGTCCCCGTCGGACGCCCGCGCACTGTTCCGCGCGGGACTGGTCACCCCGACCCCCGGATTCTCGGCGGGGTACGCGCAGGCCAATCTCATCACTCTGCCCAGGGAGGATGCCTTCGACTTCCTGATCTTCGCCCAGCGTAACCCGAAACCGTGTCCGCTCCTCGGCGTGCTCGAGCCGGGGGAGACCTCCTCCGACCTGCTCACCGGTGGCGATATCCGTACCGACATCCCCGGCTACCGGGTGTTCCGCAACGGCGAGCTGACCGAGGAGCGTGACGACGTCACTGATCTGTGGCGTGACGATCTCGTCTCGTTCATCATCGGGTGTTCCTTCACCTTCGAGACGGCACTGCTCGACAACGGCGTCCCTGTGGCCCACATCGATCAGGGGCGTAACGTACCGATGTTCCGGACCACTATCGAAACGAATCCGGCGGGACGGTTCCATGGCCCGATGGTGGTCTCGATGCGTCCCATTCCCGCCGGACAGGTCTCAGACGCCGTGCGTATCACGTCCCGCTACCCCTCGGTCCACGGCGCTCCGGTCCACGTCGGTGACCCCGCCGCCATCGGGATCAGTGACCTCATGCAGCCGGACTTCGGAGATGCGGTCGACATCGCGCCGGGAACCGTCCCTGTTTTCTGGGCCTGTGGCGTGACCCCGCAGTCGGTGGTCATGACGTCGGCACCTGACCTGGCGATCACGCACAGTCCCGGCTACATGCTCGTGACCGATGCCCGTGACCTGCAGTATCAGGTGCCCTGAGGATCAGGAGTACTGATCTGTCCCTATTCCGTACGGAACAGCGTGACCAGATGCTCCAGATCGCTGCCGGTCGACGTGATCGACTCGCGTAACCGGTCGGCCGCGGCCTCCCGGTCGCCGGACATCGCCAGATCGGTGATCGTGCGGTTCACCGCCACGAACGGCCGGTGGAACTCGGCATTGGCCCGCTCCGCCAGCAGGAACACGAGGCGCATGCGGGCGAGAAGGCGTTCCACCTCTTCATCCAGGAGCGCGGAGCCTGCAGCGGCGACAACGGCCCGGTGGAACTTCTGGTTGCCGAGGCCTACAGCGGTGAAGTCCCCGTCGACGAGTGCGGTCTCTGCCGAGTGGACGGCACCGTCCATCGCATCCAGTGCGGCCGAACCCAGGTCACGTCCCCACCGCAGGGCCGCCGGTTCGACGATTTCGCGGGCCCGGTACAGGTCCCGGACAGATTCCGGGGTGGGGGTGGCGATGAAGACGCCACGGTTCGGGACCCGGTCGATGATGCCGTCGGCATCCAACAGGGCAAAACCCTCCCGGAGTGTGTTCCGTGAGACGCCGAGTCGCTCGGCGGTGGCGACCTCGTTGAGCTTCGCTCCGGGGGCGTACTGTCCGGCGGAAACCGCCCGCCGGATCATTGAGGCAACACTGAGGGCGCGCATGGCGTCCAGCCTATCGGACGGCCCACGGGATGCCGTGGTGCACCGAGTGATCCGGGAACTCGAGCACAGAACGCTCCGCCGGGGCCTCAGCACCGGATTCCTGCTCGAGTCCACGGATCCCGTCAGCCTGCATCCCGCCGAACAACTCCGGTCGTTGGCAGAACCTACCCGAAGAGCGGGCCGAAGAACCTCCGGCTCGGACGTGTCGCCTTGGCCTCAGCGCGACGCTTGTTCTCCTCGACCTCGGCCTTGGCGGATTCCAACGCGGTGATGAGTTTGTCGATTGTCTCGCGGGGAGTGTCCTCCGGGCGCATGTCAACCTTGACGTTTCGGTAGGTACCGAGCTTTCCTGTGCTCACTTCGTCCTCCTCACTGGACTTTCATCGTACGGAGCGTCCGTCCTGCCATCTGCAGGTCTTCCTGCGTCGTATGTGGACTCATCACCAGGTCAAAAGCCCACTTCGTCTGGTCCCACCAGTGCGAGTGGTCGTCGGCGACCTGTTTCTGCCGCAGCGTCTCCCGCACGCCACGGAACGCGAGCACTGCGGTGAGCAGCGGGATCCCGTATCAGTGCAGGTGAGGGCGGGATTACCAGGAAGCTGGCGCTGCGTCGACGGTTACTCCACGCGGCCGAGCGGCTGCTTCGCGGTGACCGACGCCCCGGCCTCGGCGATGATATGCAGGACGCCGCCCGCCGGTGCGGTGACGGCCCGCTCCATCTTCATCGCCTCGACGGTGGCGACCGTGTCGCCCTCGCTGACCTGCGTCCCGTCGGCGACCTTCCACTCGACGACGGTCCCGGCGAACGGTGCGGGGATGGTCGTCCCGCCGGCGGTCGCGGAGCCGGCCGGTCCGGAAGCACCGGCATCACCTGCCCCGGCAGAACCGGCGCCTGACCCGGCGCCCGATGTTGCGGCAGCGCTACCCACGGCGCCGAGCAAGCCGGTCGGCAGCCTTACCCGGTGCAGCCGCCCGTCGATCTCCACCGAGAGCTCGGTGCGCTCCAGGTAGGCGTCCTCGATCGTGCCGTTGTCGACCGCGGCGTCCGGCGACCAGCGGGTGTCCACCCAGTCGGTGTACATGCCGAAGGCCTCCGCGGACCCGGGCGTCCCGGCAGGGGCGTCGGCGGCCACCGCCGTCAGCGCCGGTTCCCGCACGATCGAACGGTGGAACGGCAGCACCGTGCGCACGCCCTCGATCCGGAACTCGTCGAGCGCCGCCCGGGCCCGCGACAGCGCGACCTCACGCGTCGGGCCCCAGACGATGAGCTTGCCGAGCATCGAGTCGTAGAAGCGGGGCACCTCGGAGCCGGCGACCACCCCGGCGTCCACCCGGATACCCGGGCCCGTCGGAACTTCGAAGGCGGTGACGGTGCCGGGGCAGGGGACGAAGCCGTTGGTGACGTCCTCGGCGTTGATGCGGAACTCGAAGGCGTGACCGGTGGCCACCGGATCCGGCGCGGCGTCGTCCCCGCTGCCTGCCATCCAGCTCAGCGGTTCCCCGGCGGCGATCCGGAACTGCTCGGCGACGATGTCCACCCCGCTGGTCACCTCGGTGACCGGGTGCTCGACCTGGACGCGGGTGTTGACCTCCAGGAAGGAGACCGTGCCGTCCGCCGCGACGATGAACTCCACGGTGCCCGCCCCGACATAGCCGGCCGCGGTACAGATCGCCCGCGCCCCCTCGGTGATCTGCGCCGTCTGCGCGTCGGTCAGGAACGGTGCCGGGGCCTCCTCGACGAGTTTCTGGAAGCGACGCTGCGTGGAGCAGTCGCGCAGTCCCACCACGGCGACATGGCCGTGGGTGTCCGCGAGGACCTGCGCCTCGACGTGCCGGGGTGTCTCGAGGAACTTCTCCACGAAGCACTCGGTGCGGCCGAAGGCCTCACCGGCCTCGCGCCCGGCGGAGAGGAAGGCGTCCTCCACCGCGTCGAGGCCGTCGTCGCGGGTGACGATCTTCAGGCCGCGGCCGCCGCCGCCGAACGCCGCCTTGATGACCACCGGCAGGCCGTGCTCCTCGGCGAAGTCCCGCGCCTCCTCCCAGGAGGCCAGCGGTTCGGAGGTGCCCGGGGCCAGCGGTGCGCCGACAGATTCGGCGAGCTGGCGGGCGGCCATCTTGTCGCCGAGGGTGTCGATGGTCTCCGGGGCGGGCCCTATCCAGGTCATGCCCGCCCCGGTGACCGCGCGGGCGAAGTCGGCGTTCTCGGACAGGAACCCGTAGCCCGGGTGGACGTAGTCGGCGCCGACGCGGGCGGCGATGTCGAGCAGCGCGGGAATGTTCAGGTAGGTCTCGCCGGCTGTGTCCCCGTGCAGGACGTGGCTCTCGTCGGCGACGCGGGTGTGCAGGGCGCCGGCGTCGGCGTCCGAACAGACCGCGACCGAGCGGATTCCCAGGTCGCGGGCGGCGCGGGCGATCCGGACGGCGATTTCGCCGCGGTTGGCGATGAGGACGGTGGTCATGAGAACTCCTCGGTGGTCTCGACGAAGGTGACGGTGGCACCCGGTGGCAGCTGGGCGGCGGCGTCCAGATCCTCGGGGATGACGGTGGCGATGACGGGGTAGCCGCCGGTGACGGCATGGTCGCGGAGGAACACGACGGGCTGGCCGTCGGGCGGGACCTGCACGGATCCGGCGACCATGCCTTCGCTGGCCAGCTCGCCGACGTGCTCGCGGGGCACCGGCCGGTCGCCGGTGAGCCGCAGCCCGACCCGGTTCGAGGTGCCGGAGACCGTCCAGGTCGCCCCGGTGAGGGCTCCGGCGCCGCCGGTGAACCAGTCGTCCCGGGGGCCGGGTACGACGCGCAGGACGCCGTCGGTGCGGACCGGGGCCTCGACCGGACGCACGCTGCCGGTCGCCGGCCCGGCATGGACCAGATCGCCGGTGGTCAGCGGTGCCGGACCGAGCCCGGACAGCAGGTCGGTGGACCGGGACCCGAGCACGGATCCGGTGACGACACCGCCGCGGACCCCGACATAGGACCGCAGGCCCTGCGTCGCGGCCCCGACGGTGAGCTGTGCCCCGGCCCGCAGCAGCAGCGGGACACCCCGGCCCCGCTCCCGCCCGTCGACGTGCACCGGCGCGACCGCACCGGTGACGACGACGACCGTCTCGCACAGTGCGGTGAGTGTCAGCCCGCCGATGTTCTCGAGTACGGCGGCGTCCCGGTCATTGCCGAGTGCCTCGTCGGCGGCCTGCGCCGACCCGCGGTCGGCCGCACCCGAGCCGGTCACACCGAGATCACCGTGGCCCGGGCGTCCGGCGTCCTCGACGAGGATCTGCAGGCCGGGGTCGTCGATGCGCAGGACCGGACGCCGCGGGCCGGTCGTCACCGTCGTGCGGGCGGGGCCGGTGACGGTGACATGGTCGGTGACTGCCCGGTAGCGCACGACATCACCGGGGGAGAGCAGGGCCGGGGGCTCCGCCGCGGCGTCCCAGAACGGTTGCACGGTCGTACCGAGCAGCTGCCAGCCGCCCGGGGAGGTGCGCGGGTAGACCGCGGAGAAGTCCCCGGCCAGGGCGACGGCGCCGGTGGGGACGGCGGTGCGCGGCGACGCGTGACGGGGGACGTCCAGCGCCTGCGACGGCTCCTGCGGTACGCAGTAGGTGAATCCGGGGGCGAAGCCGCCGAACGCGGCTGACCAGGTGGTGCCGGTGTGCCAGCCGATCAGCCCGTCCCGGCTCATTCCCAGGTGGGCGGCGAGGTCGTCGAGGTCCGCGCCGTCATAGACGACATCGACGGTGACCTCGCGGGGGTCGGACGCCGTGGTGGCGTCCGGCGTGAACCCGGCGAGCACCGGGCGGGCGGCGGTGGCCGCGGAGGTGGAGCGGAACCGGACGAGCACGGTGCGGGCCGCGGCGCCGACCTCGGTCTGGCCCGGCAGGGGGCTGTCGGTGAGTGCGGCGTGCCAGGACATGGCGGTGGCCAGGTCCGGCAGGTCGACGAGCAGTGCCCGGGTGCCGACGCGGCGGACCGGGACGGTAGGGCCGGTAGGGCCGGTCGGCGGTGTCACAGGAACGACCGGATGTCGATACCGTCGGCGCCGAGGCGCTCGACGACACTGCGGGCCAGGGCCACCGAACCCGGCGAATCGCCGTGCACGCACACGGACTCCGCCTCGACCGGGACGACGGTGCCGTCCCAGGCGGTGACCGAACCGGTGGTGGCGACCTGGAGGACGCGGGCGGCGACGAAGTCGGGGTCGGGAACCACGGCGTTCGGTTCGGTCCGGGAGACCAGGGTGCCGTCCGGGTTGTAGTTGCGGTCGGCGAAGGCCTCGCGGATGACGCGCAGCCCCTTCTTCTCGGCGATGTCGACGGCCACCCCGCCGGGCAGCAGCATGAGGGGGAGTGCGGACGAGAAGGCGTGGACACCGTCGACCACGGCCCGGGCGTGCGCCTCGTGGTGGACGATCGTGTTGTAGAGCGCACCGTGGGGCTTGACGTAGCTGACGGTCGTGCCGGCGCGCCGGGCGAGCGCGTCGAGGGCGCCGATCTGGTACAGGACTTCGTCGGCGAGCTGGTCGGGGTCGACGTCGACGAAGGTGCGGCCGAAGTGGGCGGGGTCCCGGTAGCCGATGTGGGCGCCGACGGACACGCCCCGGTCGGCGGCGGCCTGCACGGTCATGGCGATGTCGTGGGGGTCGCCGGCGTGGAAGCCGGTGGCGACGTTGGCGCTGGTGACCAGCTGGATCATGGCGGTGTCATCGGCGACGGCGACACCGTTGGTCGTCTCGCCGAGGTCGGCGTTGAGGTCGATGGTGTTCATGGCTGCCTCGCTTCGCGTCTGACGGTGATCCACGTCAGGGTGGATTGACGGTGATCCACGCGCATGGATTGTTGAACAATCCATAGTGTAGCGGGTCGACGTGGCCTGCGCCACAGCTGCGGCAGCGGCACCCGTGCGGCGGGACGGGCCGGAGGCTGGACGCCCGTCATGCCCCGCCGTTGTTCCGGGGGCGCTCCGGGGCGTCCCTCCCACACCCCGGGGATGCCCCGCCGTTGTTCCGGGGGCGCTCAGGGGCGTCCTCCGTCAAAGTGTTACCAGGACGATCGTCCTGTTTACAGCAAAAGCCCAGGTCGCGGAAAAGCTCGCCGGCAAAAGCTGGTAATACTTTCCGCGGCCTGGGCGGAGCCGGGCCCTACAGTTCGAGCAGCCGGCGGCGGGTGCTGCTCACCTCGTCGAAGCGGCCGACCAGGCCCTCGAGCTTCTTCCACTGCCGGTCCGGGATCGCGGCCTCGGCGGCCTCCACCACCGACCGGTCCGGGGTGCCCCAGGCCACCGGCATCGGCGAGATCTCCTCCCAGTGCCCCTGGTTACGCAGCGTCCGCATCCCGGTCACGGCCATCGACGGCACCCGCTCACCGACCTCGCGGACGATGCCGGGGACCGAGGTGACGGTCCGCAGCGCCAGGGCGGGGGAGGCCGCCGTCCCGGTGCCCGGTACCGCCGTGTCCACCAGTGCCATGAGCACGACGTCCCGCGGGTTGACCTGGGCGACGACCGCCGGCACCAGGTCGTAGTTGTCGTAGTAGGACTGCGGGGAGCCGAGCTGACGGGGCAGCACCGGGACCATCACCAGGCACAGCAGTGCCATCACCAGCAGGACGATCGCGACGATGCTGCTCCACGCGGCGCCGCCGAAGATGAACAGCAGCACCGCGGCGACCACGAGGATGGCGCCGAGGATCCCGGCGGACCACTGGAAGCGCTTCGCGTCGCGGAAGAACTCGTTGTGGGTGCGGGTGAACTGGTCGTCGACGGGAAATTCGAACTGTGCCACGGTGGATGCCTTCTAGAGGTCGGTCGAATCGATGATGCGGTAGCCGTAGCCCTGCTCAGCGAGGAACCGCTGCCGGTGGGCCGCGTAGTCGGCGTCCAGTGTGTCACGGGCGACGACCGAGTAGAAAAACGCGGGACCCCCGTCCGGTTTCGGCCGCAGGATCCGGCCGAGCCGCTGCGCCTCCTCCTGACGGGACCCGAACGTGCCGGACACCTGCACGGCGACCGAGGCGCCCGGCAGGTCGATGGAGAAGTTCGCGACCTTCGACACGATGAGCACCCGCAGCTCGCCGGCACGGAAGGCCCCGTAGAGCTCCTCGCGGCGGTGCGTGGTGGTCTTGCCGTCGATGACGGGGGCGTCGAGTTCCTCGCCGAGTTCCTCGAGCTGGTCGATGTAAGCGCCGATGACCAGCGTCGGATCATCCGGGTGCTGGTCGAGGATCTTCTGCACGACCGCGGTCTTCTTCGGTGAGCAGGCCGCCAGCCGGTACTTCTCGTTCTGCTCCGCGGTGGCGTAGATCATCCGCTCGTTCTCCCCGAGCTGGACGCGCACCTCGGTGCAGTCGGCGGGGGCGATCCAGCCCTGGGCCTCGATGTCCTTCCACGGGGCGTCGTAGCGCTTCGGGCCGATGAGGCTGAAGACGTCGTCCTCCCGGCCGTCCTCGCGCACCAGGGTGGCGGTCAGTCCCAGCCGCCGGCGGGACTGCAGGTCGCTGGTCATCCGGAACACCGGGGCGGGCAGCAGGTGGACCTCGTCGTAGATGATGAGACCCCAGTCGCGGGAGTCGAACAGTTCCAGCGCCCGGAACTCGCCCTTCGTCTTCCGGGTGACGACCTGGTAGGTGGCGATGGTGACCGGGCGGATCTCCTTCTTCTCCCCGGAGTACTCGCCGATCTCGTCCTCGGTGAGGGTGGTCCGGCGGATCAGTTCGTCACGCCACTGGCGTCCGGCGACGGTGTTGGTGACGAGGATGAGCGTGGTGGTCTTCGACTTCGCCATCGCGGCGGCGCCGACCATCGTCTTGCCGGCGCCGCAGGGCAGCACGACCACGCCGGAACCGCCCTCCCAGAACGAGTCCGCGGCCATGGCCTGGTAGTCGCGCAGTTCCCAGTCCTCCTGCTCGGTGGACAGGGCGATCGGGTGCGCCTCACCGTCGACGTAGCCGGCGAGGTCCTCGGCCGGCCAGCCGACCTTGATGAGCTCCTGCTTGATCCGGCCGCGTTCGGACGGGTGGACCGCGATGGTCGAGTCATCGATCCGCTCGCCGAGCATCGGACGGATCTTCTTGTGCCGTTCGATCTCGGCGAGCACCGCGGCGTCCGTCGACTCGAGGACGAGACCGTGGGCGGGGCTGGTGGCGAGGGTGAGCCGGCCGTAGCGGTCCATCGTCTCGGCGATGTCGACGAGCAGCGGCTGGGGGACGGGGAAGCGGGAGTACGTCTCGAGGACGTGGACGACCTGCTCGGCGTCATGTCCGGCGGCGCGGGCGTTCCACAGTGCCAGCGGGGTGATGCGGTAGGTGTGGACGTGCTCGGGGGCGCGTTCGAGTTCGGCGAAGGGGGCCAGGGCGACACGCGCCTCCTGGGCCTTCGGGTGGTCGATCTCCAGCAGGACCGTCTTGTCCGACTGGACGATCAGCGGTCCGTCGCCGAGTGGCATGGGTTCTCCTTGACGTCGGTGTGCAACCCCACGATTCTACGCCGTGGCCGGCACTCCGACCCAGGCCACACGGTGCGGCCGGATCTGCAGCGAGGTCCCGTCCCGTTCACTGACCCCGACGATGGACACCGGGCTCATGGTCACCACCGAGATCCACTCCTGGACGGCACCGCCGTCGGCGTTGACGTAGCTGATCTCCACCCGGGTGCCGTGGTCGTAGGCGTCCCGCAGGGCGGCCATGATGGCGTGCGGGTCGCGGACGATGTCGGTGTCGGTCTCCCCGGTGCCGTCGGGGTCCGCGTCCGTGGCGGACGCCGCCTCGCGGGACCGGCGGAAGGCCTCGACCGACCCGGCGAGCTGCTCCTCGACGTCGGCGCGGGCCGGGCGCGGGTGCGCCGGGTCCGGGACCGTGGACAGCTGCGGACCGCGGGACGCCCCGGGGTTGTCGCCGTCGATGCCGACGGTGATCCCACCGTCGTCGAGCAGGTCGATGACCCGGGACAGCTGCCGGTTGCTCACCGCCACCGTCGGGGCGATCCGGCGCAGCCCCGCCGCGACGGCTGCCGGGGTGGTCAGCAGTGCCGTCATCGTCGCCTCGTCCGGGGTGGTGAGCCAGGAGTCGGCGGTGCCGGCGGTGGGGCGGCGGACGTCCCGCAGCGAGTCCGTGACGAGGTACTCGAGGGACTGGGGCAGGTCGGGGGCCATCGACCGGAGGAACGCGAGGACACCCGCGGCGCTCTCCCCGGCCTCGGCGGCCCGGCGCAGGCTGGCGGCACTGACCCGCCACACGCTGGCCATCCCGGTGGACTCCAGGTCGGCGAAGGCGCGCAGCTCGGCCTCGTCGTCGGGGGTGAGCCGGCCGGGGGCGAGGACCGTCATGTCGGCCTGGACGATGAGCTGGTGGGTCGGCGGGGGGAGGATGCCGTTGAGCACGTCGGTGAGGGCGTCCTCGGCGCCGGCGAAGTCGGCACCGTCGGTGCCGTTCGTGCCGTCGGCGTCGTGCAGCAGCTGCGCCAGCGCGGGGGCGGCGTGCGACGGTAGCCCCTCCGCCGTGAGCCCGAGTGCGGTGGCCTCGGAGAGGACGCCGGCCAGGTCCGCGGTCCCGGTCGCCGCCGCGACGGCGGGCCGCAGCCGCCACAGCAGTCCGGCGGTGGTCGCGGCGTCCGGCGTGTCCCGCACGCTGAGCAGCGCGGGGACCACCGAGCGCAGGTCCGCGGTCCGCGGATGGTCGAGGGACTGCTCCAGCAGGTGGGCGTCGGTGCCGGCGGCCTCCCACGGGGTGTGCGGCGACAGGACCCAGCCGAGCAGCAGCATCGCCCAGCGGCGCTCCAGCGGCGCGGTGAGGAACCGGGCGCCGCGTTCGGTGACCGACCACAGGTCCCCGCCGGTGTCGTTGGCGGGGGAGGGCAGCGGGAGTCCGGACGCCACGAGGTCGGCGTGGCGTGCCAGCAGCAGCGCCTCCGTGGTCTCCTCGGCGGTCAGGCCGGACTGTTTCGCGATCCGGGAGATCTCGCGGATACCCACACCGCCGGCGGTGAGCGGATGCAGTGGTGCGGTGCCGGCCGCGGTGAGCAGCTCGGCGACGAGCCGGACGGTCTCCACGACCCGGGCGACCGCGGAACCGTCGGCATGTGCGGTGGGCTCGACCGGTGCGGGGACGGTGAAGTCGCCGCCGGGCGGCGGGACGAGACGGTCCTCCACTGCGGCGCCGACCCGCGGTGAGAGCCGGGCGGTGTGCTCGTCGACCCGGTCGAGCAGACCTGCGCCGATCATCCGGGACAGCGGCCGCTCCGGATCGTCGAGGGTGTTGGAGTGGCCGATGCCGCCGGCGGTGGCCAGCGTGTCCAGCAGCCGGCGCTGCCGGTCGGGGAGTTCGGCGAGGACGCCCGGGAGGTCGGCGGTCGGGACCGGGCACCGGTAGCCGTCGACGAGGAGCCACGGCAGATCGGTGGTGGCGGTGAACAGGCCGCCGAGATGTGCGGGGACCCGCAGCGGCGCGGCCGTGTGGTCGGCTGCCGGATCCGCCCAGCCGTGGAGGGTGAGATCGGGGCCGAACACGAGACCCCAGTGGGCCAGGTCGCCGACCGCGGCCTCCTGCTGTGCGGGGCCGGTACGGCGGTCGTCACGGGTACCGGCGGCGGTGAACAGCCCGGTCAGGGCGGTGTCCAGATCGGCGGCGACGACCGGGGCGGTGACCGCACCTGCGGCGACGAGTCCGTGGAGGACGGCGAGCTGGGCGGCGGTGAGTTCGCGCAGGGCGGCGGCGTCACCGCTGGCGCCGGTGACCACCGCGGGCCGTCCGGTTCCGGGGACGGCCCCGGGGTGGAACGACCGCAGTCGCCAGAGCAGGTCGACAAGGTCCGCGTCGGAGTGGCGGGTCAACCAGTCGGCGTATCCGGTGGGGTGTTCGGTGGGCAGGTCAGACATCGTTTATCCGATGTTACCCGGGTTGCCGGGTCCCGGTGGCGTCCCGGTGGAGGTGGCACGGCGGCAGTACGACGGCAGTACGGCGGCGCGACGGCGGAAAACCG
Source organism: Drosophila nannoptera (assembly GCA_020883555.1). Classification (NCBI taxonomy): domain Eukaryota; kingdom Metazoa; phylum Arthropoda; class Insecta; order Diptera; family Drosophilidae; genus Drosophila; species Drosophila nannoptera. The sequence continues at coordinate 462,724 of JABVZY010000437.1, read as the reverse complement.
GGGGTGGGGTGCGTCCCCGTCGCCGGCCGTGGGTGTGGTTCACCGCACCGGTGTGGAATGATAGGAGCATGGCTGAGAAGACGAACGTCGAGAAGAAGAAGTACGTTGACCCGGGTTGGCCGCAGGATCTGCCCGAGGGCAAGCACGCCGTCACGGAGATCGTGGCCGAGGATGCGGGCGCGCTGAGCCCGTACGGCGAGATCGAGTTCCCGGTCCCGGTGGACCAGATTCCGTACGTGCACCCGTACACGGTGATCAACCAGCCGAAGTAGGGGCGTTCCGGCTGCCGGCGAGGGGGCGGGCATGACGGGCGCGCCGGGCAGACCGTACGGCGGTACAGACGGAAGCCGGCAGGCAGCTCTCCGGGTGGGAGAGCGGCCTGCCGGCTTCCGTGTGTCCGGGTAGCTGCAGCGGGCGCCGCGCGGGGCGTCCGGCCGGGTTTATGCGCCGACTTTCCGGCCGACCGCTGCCACGGAACGCCGGATTTGTCGGCGCATAATCCGGGGGCGTTTTGCCCGGTCTGCCCCGGGACGCGGAAACGGCACGTCCCGGAGGGGACGTGCCGTTGTGCTGCACCTCAGGTCCGGCAGTGGCCGGGCCGTGGTGCGGGGGAAGTCGCGGTGCGACTAGCCGAGGAACTGGGCGGCGGCAGCGTCGAGCTGCACCTTGGCGCCGTCGAGCTGGGCCTGGGCGCCGGTGTAGTTGTCGTTGAGCTCGCTGCGGTTGGCGTTGTAGAGGTCGGTCAGCTCCTGCGGCACGGCGATGCCACGGTTCGCGAACTCGTTGGTGATCTGGTCCCAGACACCGTCGATGGCGAGGACCTCGACCTTGTCCTCGGCCGGAGCGGCCGGGGCTGCGGCGGGGGCGGCAGCCGGGGCGTCCCGCTGCTCGGCGGGCGCGCTCAGGCCCAGGCTGGAGGAGCAGGCGGGCCAGGCGCCCCAGCCCTGGGAGGCGAGGACGCGCTCGGCGACGACGATCTGCTGCTCGCGGGAGGCCTGGTCGGCGGTGGAGGCGAACTCGCCGCCGCCGTTGGCGTTCCAGGTCTGGGCGTTGAACTGCAGGCCACCCTGGTAGCCGTTACCGGTGTTGATGTGCCAGTCGCCGCCGGACTCGCACTGGGCGAGCTTGTCCCAGTCGGAGTCCGGGGCAGCGGTGGCGGCCGGGGCGGCGATGGCACCGAGGCTCGCGGCGGCGATGCCGGCGACGGCGAGGCGCTTGGTGGTGATGAGTCGCTTGGGGGAGTGCTGTCCCATGATGTGCTTCCGTTCCTTCCGGGTCGGGGTCGGCCCGTAGATGTCTCTTCTTCTCACGGCGGGCGTCTTCCCGCTCGGGTCGTTGGACAGCGTAACGGGTTGTCACGGAAGTGTCACACTCCGGTCACGGTGACAAGGGCCGGATAACGGTACGGTGTCGTTGTGTGATCTGCGACCACCGGAGGGTGGTGGTGGGGGTGTGTTTCGCGAAAACCGTGGTTGTGCAGCACTTCTCGCGAGCGTGGCCGGTTCGTGACACAAACGTTATCAAACCGTGATTTTTCTGATGTGAGTTATGTCACACCGGTGTCGGGGTGGCGGCGTCCTGTGACACATGGGAATGACGTGGCGTTTGGGAAGCGTTGTACAGGACGCTATGGTTGTCTGTTCTGCTCGTCGGCGCCGGACCCGGTGCCGACGGGACACGACCTGTCATCGATGGAGGGATCATGCCGACCGGCAAGGTGAAGTGGTACGACGCGGACAAGGGATTCGGATTCGTCTCGAGCCCGGGTATAGAGGACACGTACGTCGGGGCCCAGGTGCTCCCGGCGGGTGTCGGGGAACTCGTCCCCGGCCAGCGCGTGGAATTCGATGTCGCCGAAGGACGCCGCGGTCCGCAGGCGCTCCGGGTGCAGGTCCTCGACAAGGGGCCGCGCCGCGCGGCGCACAGGTACAGCCCCGAGCAGCTCCTCGGTCTCGTCCAGGACAACCGTCACCCTGATCGAGGACCGCGTCCAGCCGGCCCTCGAAGCGGGCCGACGACCGGACCGGAAGGAAGGGCACCAGGTCGCCGAGATCCTGCGCACCATCGCGCGCGAACTCGACGCCTGAGACGCGCGGGAAGAGGCCCGGCACAGGGTCCGGCACACGACCGGCACAGGACCCGCAGAAACTGCACTCCCTGTCACCGTCCACAGTGTGGATACGGTGACAGGGAGTGCAGTTTCTGTGTAGAGGGTGGTGCGGCTGGGCGGGCGGCCTACTGTGCGGCGACGGACCACACGACGGTGTAGCCCTGCTCCTCGCCGTCCTGCTGGCCGAGCGCCCAGGTGTGGATCTCCACCACCGCGAGCCGCGGATGCTTGCCCTCGTCATTGGTCTGGTCGGAGGAGCCCTTGATCGTCACCTCGGATTTCTCGTTGGCGGTGTAGGTGTGGTCGACGTTCGCCCCGGGATCGTCGTAGATCTGCAGCAGCTGCCACTCGCCGTCGGAGACGTTCCCGGGCAGTTTGAGGGTGACCTCGCCGTCGGCGGGGACGGACAGCGTCGTCGGCTCACCCGGCCTGCAGTCCTGCTGGCCGATCGCGCAGACCGAGTACGGGGAGATCTCCTGCTCCTGACCGTCCACCACGGCGGTGATGCGCAGATCCTGCGGGGCGGTCTCCTTGTCCGGGCGGCTCTGCACCCGCCAGACGATGAACGCGACCACCGCGACGAGGATGACGATGATGAGGAAGGTCAGCAGCTGACGACGCTGCAGGGCCTTGCGGCGCTGCTTCTTCGTCTGTTTCGGCTGTGCCGGTTGTGCCGGCTGTGCTGCCCCGTTGTCCGTCTGGTCGTCCATCTGGTCCCGCTGCTCCTTAGAAGTCTCGGCCGGGAAGGCCCGGCCGGCACCGCCGCTAACCGCAGGTGGCCTCAGACCCTCGACCGGATGCGGCCGATGAGGGAGCCGAAGCCCATGCCGCGGACGGCCGCGATCACGTTGACGAAGAACACTGTACCGGTGGCGGCCAGCACCGCCATACCGACGGTGAGGTCGGTGGGCAGCAGCAGCCCCATGGTCCCGCCGAGGACCCAGGACAGCTGGAGGGTGGTCTCCGACAGGCCGAACGCGGACGCCTGGGCGGTCTGGTCGAGTCCGGACTGGATGGTGGCGTCCAGACTGGATTTGCAGATGGCGCTGCCCAGCGACAGCAGCAGCGTCGCCCCCGCCGCGGTCCAGGTGCCGTCCCACACCGCGGCGGCGGTGACGGCCGCCAGCGAGATGACCCCCAGGACGATGACCGAGGCCTGCGGGCGGGGGAACTTCGCCCGGGACCCGATGACGTTGCCCAGCATGGTGCCCGCCCCGCCGGCCGCACCCACGATGCCGAGGATGGTGAGCTGCTCGGTGGCGCTGAGGTCGCTGGAGGACTTGGCGACGAAGGCGACGTAGATCGTCATGAACCCGGTGCCGAGCCGCTGCAGGGCGGTGCCCCACATGCAGGTCCGGGAGGCGTTCGGGAACCGGACCCGCAGCGAGTCACGCCAGGTCTGCAGCATGCTGTGGCCGTGGCCGTGACTGTGGTCGCGACCCGGCACATGTCCGTCCGCGGGGTGCAGCGGGACCGTGGGGGCGTCCGGTGCGAAGGGGTCGGCGGTGACCTCCTCGTCGCCCCGCTCGGCGGTGTCCGGGATGAGAGCGCAGAGATAGATGCCGACCAGTGCGACGATGAGCAGCAGCCAGAGCGCGGCGCGGGGATCGGCGAGGAAGGCGACTGCCGCGGCGAGCCCGCCGAAGATGCCGGAGCCGCCGATGTGCCCGGTGATCGTCAGGCGGGCATTCGCCCGGACCAGGTCGAGATGCTCGGGCGCCAGGCGGGGTGTGACCGAGGACTTGAGCACACCGAAGGCCTTGGACAGGACGAGCATGCCGAGGGCGGCCGGGTACAGCAGCCAGCTGTCGAAGTTCTGCAGCAGCACGGTGGCCAGGACGACGCGTCCGGCGAAGGTCAGGGACATCGCGAAACGGCGTCCGGTCCGGATCCGGTCGAGCAGCGGGCCGATGACCGGGGCCAGGACGGCGAACGGGGCGATCGTCACCAGGAGATAGGCGGCGACGGAGCCCCGGGACTCCCCGGTGGTCGCCGCGAAGAACAGTGTGCCGGCCAGGGCGACCGCGAGGACGGCGTCCACCGCGAAGTTCGCGACCGTGGCGAACATGAGCGCGGTGAGCCCGGATTCGCGCGCACCGTCGGCCCCGAGCACGCCGTAGACCTTCTCGGCGAGGCGGACGGCGAACCGCTGGCGCGGCCGGGTTCCCGCATCCGGGTGCTCCGGACGCTCCGGTGCCGGCGTGCCGGCCGGTGCTGCGGCCGGCGCTTCCAGAGTCGGGTTCTCGGCGGTCGGGGTCTCGCCGGCGGTGCCGTCAGGGGTGCCGCTGGTGCTGCCGTCAGGGGTGTCAGCCACTGATCCGGACCTCGTACAACGTGTCCCACAGCTTGCCGGTGAGGTAGAAGCGGTCCGTGGTGCCGGGGACCGCGGCGATGCCGTTGAGGACATCGGCGCCGGGCCGGTCGCCGGCGGGCAGGTCGATGTCGAGCACACCGGTCGCCGCCCCGGTGGCGGTGTTGATCCGGACGATCCGGTCGGACTGCCACAGGTTCGCCCACACCACACCACCCGAACAGTCCAGCTCGTTGAGCTGGTCCACCGGTTTCCCGTCGAGGGTGACATCGACATGCCCGGTCTCGGCGAAGGTCGACGGGTCCCGGAAGGTGAGCCGGTCGGATCCGTCGGACATCACCAGACGCTCACCGTTGGAGCACAGTCCCCAGCCCTCGCCGTCGTAGCGGGCTTCGCCGGTCTGGGCGAGGGTGGTGGCATCCCGCTTCGCGGCGATGCCGTTGTGCCAGGTCAGCTGCCAGACCGTGTCGTCGTGGCGGGTGATCCCCTCGCCGAACCAGTCATCGGGCAGCTGCACGTCGGCCGTCGCCCGCCCGCCGTCGACCGGCGCACGGTAGGCCCGCGACCTGCCTTCCAGACCGGTGGAGACCAGCAGGTCACCTTCGGGCATGACCTCCAGACCCTGGGTGAAGGAGGAGGCGTCCCACGGGTGCTCGGCGAGGACCTCGCCGTGCAGTTCAGCGACGTCGCCGCCTGCTGTGCCGCCGTCACCGTCGGAACAGGCGGTGAGGCCCGCGCAGGCGAGCAGCAGCGCGGCGGGGAGGGCGGCGTACGGTGCCGGATGCGCCCGGCGTGCCCGGGCAGTCCCGGCTGCCCTGTGTGTCCGGGGTGACAGACGTGCCGAAGATGTCAGCATGGTCCCATGCTGCCACACCGATTCCCGTGTTCCGGTTGCCGGGCCGGGCCGGACGGGGAACACTGAACGGGTTGACGTTCACCGGGAGTTCACCGGGGGAGTCGGAGAGAGAATGCGAAAGATCCCCAGAGAGGCCGCCATGGCAGACAGAGACAATACCGGGGCCCCGGCGCGCCCGGAATCCACAGCGGGTACTGCGGACGCCGCGGGCACAACCGGCACAACCGGCACAGACAGCACCGCCGGCACAGGCACCACCGCGCCCGCCGGGAAGCCGACCGGTTTCCTCGACCGCTACTTCCACATCAGCGAACGCGGCTCGACCGTGGGTACCGAGGTCCGTGGCGGGGTAGTCACCTTCTTCGCGATGGCCTACATCATCCTCCTCAACCCGCTGATCATCGGCACGGTCGCCGACCACACCGGCGCTGAGCTGGGGGTCGCCGCGGTCGCCGCGGTCACCGCCTTCGCCGCCGGCGTGATGACCGTCGCCTTCGGCATCTTCGCCAAGTACCCGTTCGGGATCGCCGCCGGCCTCGGCATCAACACCCTGGTGGCCGTGACCTTCGTCGCCACCGAGGGACTGACCTGGCCGGAGGCCATGGGCCTGGTCGTCATCGACGGCATCATCATCGTGCTGCTCGCCGTGTCCGGTTTCCGCGAGGCCGTCTTCCACGCCATCCCGGCGTCCCTGAAGTCGGCGATCACCGTCGGTATCGGACTGTTCATCGCCTTCGTCGGTGTGGTGGACTCCGGCTTCGTCACCCGCAACACCGACGACATGAACACCACCGTCCCGGTGAGCTTCGGCGTCTCCGGCTCCATCGTCAGCTGGTCCGGCGTCGTCTTCGTCATCGGGCTCGTCCTGTGCGGCGTGCTCGCCGCCCGGAGGGTCCGCGGTGGCCTGTTCTTCGGCATCGTCGGGACGACGATCATCGCCGTGGTCATCCAGGCCATCGCGGGGGACGCCGATGACTCGGCCTCCACCGGCTGGCACATGGCCGTCCCGAAGCTGCCGGACTCCTTCGGCGGCGTCCCGGACCTCAGCCTCATCGGTGACGTCGACCTCGTCGGTGCGTTCACCCGGGTCGGCGTCCTGTCTGCCTGCCTGCTCATCTTCACCCTGGTGCTGTCCAACTTCTTCGACGCGATGGGCACCATGACCGGCCTCGGCAACCAGGCCGGGCTGACCGACAAGGACGGCGTGCTGCCCGACATGCGGACCGCCCTCATCGTCGAGGGCGCCGGTGCCGTCGTCGGCGGTGCGGCCTCCGCGTCCTCCAACACCGTCTTCGTGGACTCCGCCGCGGGCATCGGCGACGGGGCGCGCACCGGCCTGGCCAACGTCGTCACCGGCGTGATCTTCCTCGCCGCGATGTTCCTCACCCCGCTCTACGAGATCGTCCCGGTCGAGGCCGCCGCGCCGGTCCTCGTCATCGTCGGCGCGATGATGATGGCGCAGGTCAAACTGATCGACTTCAGTGATCTCACCATCGGTCTGCCCGCGTTCCTCACCATCGTCATGATGCCGTTCACCTATTCGATCGCCAACGGCATCGGCATCGGTTTCGTCGCCTACGTCGTGCTCCAGATCGGTACCGGGAAGTGGCGGAAGATCCACCCGCTGATGTACCTCGTGGCGATCTTGTTCGCCGTCTACTTCGCCATCGACCCGATCAAGGACGCCCTGGCCTGAGTAGGCTGACCGGGGTGACTACCCCGATCAGCATCACCGACCCCGCCGACCCCCGCCTCGACGACGTCCGCGACCTCAACTCCTCGGACCGGCGCCCCGACCTGCCCGGCGGGAAGGGACTCGTCATCGCCGAGGGGAAGCTCGTGGTGCCCCGCCTGGCGGCGTCCCGCTTTCCGGTGCGCTGTGTGGTCGGCTTCGCCGACAGGCTCGCCGAACTGCAGGACGCCGCGGCGGCCGACGTGGCGGTGGCACGTGGACTCGAGGGGGTCCCGTTCTACGAGGTCGACCGGGGGACGCTGGCCGAGGTCGCGGGATTCGACATGCACCGGGGCCTCGTCGCAGCCGCCGACCGGGTGCCGGAACCGCCGCTCGCCGAGGTGCTCGACGGCCTGACCGGCGACGGTGCCGAAGGTGCTGCCGGTGCTGACAGTGCTGCCGGTACCGGGAGCCGCGTCATCGGCGTCCTCGAGGGGGTGGGGGACCACGAGAACATCGGCGCCCTGTTCCGCAACGCCGCCGGTCTCGGAGTGGGCGCGGTGCTGCTGGGCGCGGGCTGCGCCGACCCGCTGTACCGGCGGGTCGTGCGCGTCTCGATGGGGCACGTCCTGCGCGTCCCGTTCGCCCATCTGCCGGGGAAGCCGACGACCTGGCAGCGCGGGCTCGCGGACCTGCAGGACCGTGGCTACCGGGTTGTCGCGATGACCCCGTCGACGGAGACGACCCTCGCCGAGGCGGTCGCGGGGGCGGACAAGGTCGCGGTCATGGTCGGGGCGGAAGGCCCCGGACTCACCGAGCACGCGATGCGGGCCGCTGACGTGCGGGCGAAGATCCCGATGGCACCCGGCACGGACTCGCTCAATGTCGCGACCTCGGCAGCGATCGGGTTCTACGCGGCCCAGTTCTAGCCGGTCGGTTCCCGGGAGGTCGGCAAAACCGCCCGCCGGGATGACAGCAACGAAGACCTCCGGCGGCCGGTGACGGCGGAACGAACCGACAGGTCGTTTTTCCTGTCCTCAATCCGCACCTGGGTTCGTGAACTCGACCGCTTCGGGGTGCGACCGGCACCTGGGTTCGTGAACCCGACCGCCCCGGTGGCTACTGGACCTAGCGGCCGGTGTTGCGGGCCCGGCGGCGGACCTCGTCGCCGATGGCGTGGGCGCCGTCCTGGAGCATCCGGAACCCGGAGCGCACACCACGGCCCACCGAGACGGCGGCCCCCCGGAGCAGTTCCGGGGTCGTGCGCGTGTCGGGGGCGGGTGTGCCGGCGTCCGCCGCATAGTCGTCGTAGTCGTCGTCCCCGGCAGCGGGGGAGGTCGGCGATCCGGCGCCGGCGGTGAACCAGGTCCGGTCCTCCGTCGGGACCTGCCGGGGTGCGGGCCGACCGTCGACGGCGAAGGCCGCGACCGGGACATCGACGGCGAGGTCGGAGCCCTCGGTGAGGCTCACCCCGAGCCAGTACTCCACCGCGGCGAGGGCGAACTCCGAGGGCAGGAAGGACAGCTGGATGCCGCGGGCGTCAGTCGTCCCCTCCCAGAACCTCGCCTCGAACGGCTCCGGCAGGCCCTCGTCCTCGATGATGGTGTCCCGCGTGGCGCAGAAACTGCGCTTGAGGCGACGACCGGCCCAGTGCGCGGCGCCGGCGAGTCCGTCCGGATCCCCGGGGGTGTGCACGGTGGCGTACAGGTCCGCCGCCGGGATGAGGGTCGTGAGGCCGCGCCAGACACCGGTGAGTTCCGGCAGCTGTGACAGGGCGCCGAGCTCGGGGATGACGGTCTGCACGACCGACAGACCCGGAAAACCGCCGATGTAGAACTCGTCGGGGCCCGGCGGTGCCGACCGGTTCATGTCGAAGTCGCCGATGTGCGTCAACGGCCACGACGGATTGAGCTGGGAGAGGAACTTCCGGGCGAAACCGCGGTCCGCACGGGGCTCGGCGGTGAGGACCTTCCTCGGTTCGGCGGCGGTGACGAACCAGAGGGTGACGACATGCTGGGGTCCGGTCATCGGCTCCGGCACCTACTTCTTCTTGCCGGGCTTGGGTCGGACGCCGAGGAGGACATCCTCCCAGTGGGGCGTGGGGGTCTTGCGGCGGCGCTTCGCGGGATGGTCGGAGCCGTCGGCGTCGGGCTGCCGGAGGAAGCTCACCTCCGCGGAACCCTCGTCGGCGGATCCGGCAGCGCGGTCAGCTCCGGCGTCAGTGGAACCGGCGGCGTCGCCGCGGCCGTTCCGCCCCCGACCGTCGATGGCGGTGATGTCACTGTCCTGGACGACGGGGTTGTCCGGGGTGGTCTCGGCGGCCGACGGTGAGGCCGACCGACCGGCGCCGCTCATCCGCGGATCGACGAGGCCGATGGCCACCGAGTTCACCGGGGTGACGGTGGCGGCGCTGCCGGTGGGCTGCGTCCAGCGGAATTCCGCGGTGAACTCCGCGGCACCCTTCTTGTTCCCCTTCTCCCAGGTCACCGTGATGATCCACTCGTCGGAGGAGTTGAGGGCGGCGTCCCACCCGGCCTGCCGGAGGTCCTCGCCGCGGCCGGCGAAGGCGGTGGCCAGCACCTCCCAGAGGGTGGCGTGCGAGGGGCCGTCGGAGAGTACCGGACGGGCGCGGTGGGCGAGGTCGGCGAGGCGGGCGCGTTCCATGAGCACCGGCCGTGCGAAGGCCTCGACGCGACGGTCCGGCATGCCGGTCTCGGCGATGATCTCGGCGGTTGAGGCGCCGTGGCGGATCCGGTCCTGGATGTCCTTCGGGCGCAGGTGCACCCGCTCTGACCTGGGTGTCGCGGCGGGGGCGTCGATCCGGGAGACGGACAGGGACGGTGCGGCGGCATCGCCGGTCTTCCCGCCGGCCCCCGCTGTGCCCGCTGTGCCCGCTGTGTCCGGCGTATCCGCTGTGTCCCCGACCGGGGAACCGTCGTTCTCCCCGGCCCGGTCGGTGGTGTCCGGCGTGGAACTGTCGTCGGATGCCGGCGTCCCGGCGAGGGCGGCCCGCAGTTCCGCGGTGACCGGGAGGACGTAGGTGGCGTCCCCGTCCCTGTCCCGGAGGACCAGGTTGTCGGGGTCGCTGTCGTCCGGAACGAACCGCAGTTCCTGCATCGGTGACCTCCGTTGATGTGTCGTGACTCTGCGCAGAGTGTTCAGGCCCGACTGTATCGCAGAACGGTCCGGCGGCGCCGCAGCGACGTGCGGAGAGGGTGGCCGGGGCAGACGGTTGTACCGTCTCCGCCGACCACCCTCTCCGGTGCCTGGGGCGGCTGGTGGCAGCCTGTCGCAGCCTGTGCCAGCTGTGTCAGCTGGGGTGTCCGCTACTTCTTCGCGACGCCGGCCTCGAGGATGTGGTCGATGGCCTTCGTCAGGGTGCGGATGTCCTCCGGCTCGATGGCCGGGAACATGCCGATGCGCAGCTGGTTGCGGCCCAGCTTGCGGTACGGCTCGGTGTCGATGATGCCGTTGGCGCGGAGCGTCTTGGCGATGACGGTGGCGTCGATCGAGTCATCGAAGTCGATGGTGCCGACGACCAGCGAGCGGCTGGCCGGGTCGGTGACGAACGGGGTGGTCTCCGCGCGGCCCTCGGCCCAGTCGTAGAGGATGGAGGAGGACTCGGTGGTGCGGGCGACCATGCCGTCCAGGCCACCGTTCTCGTTCATCCACTGCACCTGGTTGTCCATCATCAGCAGGGTGGCGACGGCCGGGGTGTTGTAGGTCTGGTTCTTCCGCGAGTTGTCCACGGCGGTCTTCAGGTCGAGGAAGGCCGGGATGTAGCGGTCGGAGGCCTTGATCTCCTCGACCCGCTCGAGGGCGGCGGGGGAGAAGGCGGCGAACCACAGGCCGCCGTCGGAGGCGAAGCACTTCTGGGGGGAGAAGTAGTAGACGTCGGTCTCGGCGATGTCGACGGGCAGTCCGCCGGCGCCGGAGGTGGCGTCCACGGCGACGAGGCCGTCGGTCTTCGGACGCTTGACGGCGACCATGGCGCCGGTGGAGGTCTCGTTGTGGGCCCAGCCGACGAGGTCGGCGTCCGTGCCGTCGAGCTCGGAGGACGCGGGGGCGGTGCCCGGCTCGAAGGCGTGGATCTCGGGCTCGGCGAGCCAGGGGGCCTTCTTGGAGACGGTGGCGAACTTGCCGGAGAACTCACCGTAGGTCAGGTGGGCGGACTTCTCCCGGATGAGGCCGAAGGAGGCGGCGTCCCAGAACGCGGTGGCGCCACCGAGGGAGGTGATGATCTCGTAACCCTCGGGGAGGTTGAACAGGGTGGAGAGTCCGTCGCGCACGGAGCCGACGACATCCTTCACCGCGGCCTGGCGGTGGGAGGTGCCGATGACGTCCCGGCCGCCGGCGACGATGGCGTCGATCTGCGCCGGACGGACCTTGGACGGGCCGCAGCCGAACCGGCCGTCAGAAGGGATGAGGTTCTCGGGGAGGGTCAGGAACTGATCGCTCATAGTGAGGTGCTGTCCGCTTTCTAGTCGTGGGGACGTGCCCCGCACGGTCAGCGCGCGGGGTCTGCCGGGAACAACCCTAGCGTGCCTGCCTGTCAGGTGGAATCGATGTCCCATATAACGGGAGAAACGGGGGCGGGGGTGGATTCCCCCGGCGGAACCGGGTACCGGGATGTTGCGTGTAGTTGTATTTCTGTAGACTGTGTCCTATCCCACGGTCCGTTTTACCGTACGTACGTACTGTGGCCGACAACCGAGCACATCAGAACACATCGAAAGGGATGTCAATGGCTTCCGATAACCAGGACAAGGCCGTTCTCCACTACCCCGGTGGCGAATACGAGATGCCGATCGTCGAGGCGACTGAAGGCAACTCCGGTTTCGCGCTGGGCAAGCTGCTCGCCGAGACCGGCCTGACGACGTTCGACCCGGGCTACGTCAGCACCGGCTCGACCAAGTCGGAGATCACCTACATCGACGGCGAGAACGGCGTCCTGCGCTACCGTGGCTACGACATCGCCGACCTGGCCAACAACGCGACCTTCAACGAGGTCAGCTACCTCCTCATCAACGGTGAGCTTCCGAACGACGCACAGCTCACCGAGTTCAACGACAACATCCGCAAGCACACGCTGCTGGATGAGGACTTCAAGAGCCAGTTCAAGATCTTCCCGCGCAACGCGCACCCGATGAACGTCCTGGCCTCCTCGGTCAACATCCTCGCCACCTACTACGAGGACCAGCTTGACCCGCTGAACAAGGACTTCCAGCTCAAGAACACCTACCGCCTCATGGCCAAGGTCCCGATGCTGGCCGCCTACGCGTACCGCGCGTCCAAGGGCAAGCCCTACATGTACCCGGACAACAACCTGAACGCGCGCGAGAACTTCCTGCGCAACATGTTCGGCTACCCGACCGAGGAGTACGAGGTCGACCCGGTCGTCTCCAAGGCCCTCGACAAGCTGCTCATCCTGCACGCCGACCACGAGCAGAACTGCTCCACCTCCACGGTGCGCATGGTCGCCTCCTCGCAGGCGAACATCTACTCGTCCATCGCCGCCGGTGTGAACGCCCTGTCCGGCCCGCTGCACGGTGGCGCCAACCAGGCCGTCCTGGAGATGCTGCAGGACATCCACGCCAACGGCGACGACGCGACCGAGTTCATGACCCGCGTCAAGAACAAGGAGCCGGGCGTCAAGCTCATGGGCTTCGGTCACCGCGTGTACCGCAACTACGATCCGCGCGCCGCGATCGTCAAGGAGTCCGCGCACGAGATCCTCGAGCACCTCGGTGGCGACAACCTGCTGGACCTCGCGATGAACCTGGAGGAGATCGCCCTCAACGACGACTACTTCATCTCCCGCAAGCTCTACCCGAACGTCGACTTCTACACCGGCCTGATCTACCGCGCCATGGGCTTCCCGGAGGACTTCTTCACCGTCCTGTTCGCTATGGGTCGCCTGCCGGGCTGGATCGCCCACTACCTGGAGCAGGTCAACGAGCCGACCGCGAAGATCAACCGGCCGCGCCAGATCTACACCGGCCAGAGCTTCCGCGAGTTCGTCCCGCGCAACCAGCGCTAGGACACCCGGGGACGCCCCGGTGGTGGCGTCCCGCCGCATCGCGCCGGACACCCCACCTCCCCGATGACACCGACCCCGTCGGATGGTCCTGACAGTCAGGACCACCCGACGGGGTCGCTGTCGTACGTGGGTGTTCCGCACGGGGGCGGAACCCGTCGGGGGACCGGGCCGTCCGTCGTGGCAGGGTGCCCTGACCTGCGGAGTACTGGGGGTGATGCACCGGAGGTGGAGGCCGGCACGAGGTTGCGCGGTATTGCTCCGCACCGTGCGGCGGCTGCTAAGCTGGGTCGGTCCACCGCCGATGACGGCAGGTGGACATCCGAATTTTCTTGTGACTGTTTCTTGGAGGATCCATGGTGAAGCCGGAGATCGACGCGCAGGCCGGGCCCGCCCCGACCGACCTCGTGATCGAGGATATTGCGGTCGGTGACGGTGCTGAGGCGGTCCCGGGTGGGATGGTCGAGGTCCACTACGTGGGCGTCGACTACGAGACCGGCGAGGAGTTCGACTCGTCCTGGGACCGCGGCCAGACCATCGAGTTCCCGCTGTCCGGGCTGATCCAGGGGTGGCAGGACGGCATCCCGGGGATGCGGGTCGGTGGACGCCGGAAGCTGACGATCCCCCCGGAGCTGGCCTACGGGCCCGCCGGCAGCGGCAACCCGCTGGCCGGCCGGACGCTGGTCTTCATCATCGACCTCATCGACGCGCGGTAGCGGTCAGCCCCGGATCACACTGCGCAGCCGCAGGGTGTTGATCCGGCCGAGCTCCCGCACGGTGGTCTCCCATTCGGTGACGGTGGGGTTGTTGAGCCGTCGGCTCAACAGGCGGAGGACCTCGTGACCGCCGATGCCCTGGGCGCAGACGAGGAACAGGTGGTGGAAGCGGTCCTCGTAGCGTCGGCAGAGGTCGGCGATGTCGGCGAGGACCTCGGGTGGGGATTCCAGGATGAAGGACTGCTCCGCCCGGGAGTAGATGTCGGTGGTCTCCTCACCGAGTACCGGGTGGGCCTGGATGCTGCTGAGCACCTCGACGCGGGGGAGCCGGAGGAGTTCACGGTGGGCGGCGTCCAGCAGGTGTTCGAGGCTGCGGAAGGGCAGGTCCGCCGCGACCGCGTCGCCGAGGGGCGGATTGTAGAGCAGGTCGCCGATGAGGGCGGCGACCTGCTCGCGGGGCAGCTGGTTGAGCTCGGCGATGTCGGTGTGGAACGGGGTGGTGGTCCGGGTGGGGGTGACGGTGATCGGTTGTTCGCTCATGGTCCCCAGGTAACCGTGGCGTGGTTTCGGCGCTGTTACGTGACGGTGTCGCAGTGCGTTAACCTCCGGGCCGGGCCGTGCCGTCCGGGGATCAGGCGCGGGATCAGGCGGTGCGCAGTGCGCGGAACCAGCTGAGCCGGCGGCCGTTGTTGAGGATCGCACTGCGGTAGATCCGCGCGACCAGGAGCAGCACGAACAGTGTCGCCACGGCGAGGACGACGAAGGACGCCCCGAGCTGCCACAGCGAGAAGTTCCCCGCCGCGAACTGCAGTGGTGCCAGACCGAGGGACATCGGCGGGACCCACGACAGGACCTGCAGGAATGTCGAGTCCAGTGAGCTGAAGCCGAGCAGTGGCGGGTACATCACCGCGAAGAACACGAGCATGACGGGCATCTGGGTGCTGCTGAGCTCCTCGGCCTTGCTGACGAGCGATCCGGCGGCGGCGTAGAGGGCGCTGAAGAACAGCATGCCGAGGATGTAGGCGACGAGCAGCACCAGCAGGATGGCCGGGGACAGGTCGACGTCGCTGAGCACGCCGATCGCAGACATGGTGACCAGGGCGACGGAGAGGATGACGGCGGTGCAGGCGAGGCCGACGATGAGCATGGCCAGCACCTTGCCCGCCAGCAGATCCAGCGGCCGGATCGTCGCGAGGATGATCTCCACGACGCGCGACGACTTCTCCTCGGTGACGCGTCCGCCGACGTTCGCGGAGAACGTGAGGATGAACATGAGGATCACCATGGTGCCGACCATCGTCGTGACGATGGCGGGCAGCCGGTCCTCCTGGGCGGCGTCGGAGACATCGGTGGCGTGCACGGTGGCGTCCGGGAGTGCGGCGGCGAAGGCGTCCGGGGCCACCCCGACGGCGGTCAGCGCCTCATCCTGTGCCACGGCCGAGGCGGCGATCTGCGCGGCGGACGCCACGACCGGGTCGGCGGCGCCGTCGGTGACCAGCTCGAAACCGTCGTCCCCGCGGATGAGGGCGCCGTCCCTGCCGTCGTCCTTCACCGCGGCGACCGCGGCGTCCCGGTCGGGGGCGGAGGTCACCTCGACACTGTCGCCGAGCACCCGGGAGACGGCGGTGGTGTCCATCCCGGTGACGACGAGGTCGGGGGCTTCGTCATCGTCGCTGCCGAAGAAGTGCACGCCGAGGATGCCGGCGACGACGGCGACGAGGGTGAGGGCGGCGGTGATGACCAGGCCCTTGCTGTGGACCGCGACCTGGATCTCCCGTGCGGTGACGGTGCCGACGGCCTGCCGGTGCGAGTAGCGGTTCATGACGAGACGACCTCCTTGAACAGGTCGGTGAGGTCGGGGATGCGGCGGGTGAACCCGTGGACCGGTCCGGCGGCCAGGGCGGCGGTGAGGACCGTCTGGTCGTCGTTGTCACCCGGATCGACCACCACGGCGTCCTGATCCCCGTCGCCGTCACCGTCGACGATGACGGCACCCGGTGG
This sequence comes from Drosophila nannoptera, assembly GCA_020883555.1. Lineage (NCBI taxonomy): Eukaryota > Metazoa > Arthropoda > Insecta > Diptera > Drosophilidae > Drosophila > Drosophila nannoptera. The sequence continues at coordinate 447,021 of JABVZY010000437.1, read as the reverse complement.
CAGCCAGCCGCGGGCGGCGGTGCGGACCTCGTAGCGCACCGGGCCGCTGTTGCGCAGGTCGGCGACGGTGCCCTGGGCGCGCATCTCGCCGGCGGTGATGATGCCGACGCGGTGGCACAGGCGCTGCACCAGATCGAGCTGGTGGGAGGAGAACAGCACCGGGACGCCCTCGGCGGCCTTCGCGATGAGCAGGTCGCTCATCACGGAGACGGCGACCGGGTCGAGTCCGCTGAACGGTTCGTCGAGGATGAGCAGCTCCGGATCATGGATCAGGGAGGCGGCGAGCTGCACGCGCTGCTGGTTGCCCAGCGACAGTTCCTGGAGTTTCGACTGTGCCCGTCCGGTGAGTCCGAGCTGCTCGAGCAGGTCGGCGGTGTTCCTGGTCGCGGCCTGTTTCGTGAGGCCGTGGAGGCGTCCGAAGAAGATGAGCTGGTCGGTGATGCGTTCCTTGTCATACAGGCCGCGCTCCTCGGGCATGTAGCCGATGGTGCGGCGGATGTCGTCGTTGATGCGGACGCCGTCGACCCGCGCCTCGCCGGAATCGGGGGCGAGGACGCCGAGGGCGATGCGCATGGCCGTGGATTTCCCGGCGCCGTTGGAGCCGACGAAGCCGTAGATCTCGCCGGGGGCGACGGTGAAGGTCATGTCGGTCAGTGCGTGGACGACCGAGTCGCCGGAGCCGTAGGTCTTCGTCAGGTGGTCGAGTTCGAGGGTGGGCATGGTGTGCTCCTTCGCGGCCCGGTCGACGGGTTTCCCGTGGCGTCGCTGTGTCTTCGCTGTGGTGTCTCAGTGCCCGATTATCGTCGCGTTCCGATGGGGCGGGTGGGGGTGACGGTCAGTCGACCGCGTCCGGTCCGGACATGACCAGGTCGCGGTCCATGCCGCCGGCGATGTGGCGGAGGATGACGAGTGGCACGAAGATGATGAAGGCGGTCGTCGCGTAATAGCAGGCGTAGAGCGTGGCGATGAGGGTGTCGAAGCTCTCCGGCCCCTGCTTCCGGAACAGCGTGAGCAGGCCGAATGTCCCCCACACGACCATGAGCAGTCCCAGTGCCCAGGACATGGCCGCGCGGCGGGCCTGGTTACGGCGCTGGAGCTCGTACTCGTCCAGTTCATCCTCGGGGCGGTTGTCCTGCCTGCGGATCGCGCGGCGCAGCTGTAGCTGGGCGACGACGGAAACAATGACTCCGAGGATCCAGAGGATGAACGCCGGGTCATCCTGCCAGGGGCGGATGGCGGCCGCGATGAGGATCAGAGCGATTCCGGCGTCCGCGGCGAGGACAAGTCGTTGCCGGCGGCGGACGATCGGCGGGACTGGGCGGCTCATGAGGGGTCCTTCCTGTCGGTGCGGTAGATCTCGGTGGACATCGGCCCGAACTCCTTGCGGCTGAAGACGGCCTCGACGGGGAGTTCGAAGACCTCGCAGATGCGGAAAGCGAGGTCGAGGCTGGGGGAGTGGTCGCCGCGTTCCAGTGCGCCGACGGTCTGCGGGTTGACGTCGATGAGGGCGGCCAGTTGCGCCCGCGACATGTCCCGCTCCGCGCGGAGAACCCGGATCCGGTTGTGGATCGGGCGTGGCTTCTTTCTCGGGGACATGTGACAGAGTGTTGTATAAACCCAACGATCTGTCAATTTTTACGGCATGGAGCGCAGCCGCCGGTTTTTCCGCCGACATTCACGGAGATTCGTGCCACGGGTTGTCCGGAATGTCGGCGCAAACTCCGGAGGCGGGCCTGGTCACGGCGGCGTCCGACGCTGCCGGGCGGTTCCGGGGCCGGCTACGGGACCGGTTGATGCCGCTGCCGGGCGGATTCAGAACCGGTCCTCTTCCCAGAACGGGCCCATCGCAGGGTGCCAATTCCACACCTGGTCATCGGTGGGGATCCGGTCCGCCTTCGTCCGGCGCCGTCTGGCACGCGCGTAGCGCTTGTTGTAGTCCACGGTGTCCAGGACCTGTTCGATGATCTGGTCCATGGCATAGTCCACGCACCGACCCGTGTAGCAGAGCAGGGTCTTGCCGGCCCGTGCGGCGGCGTTCCGTTTCCAGCACTCCTTGATCTGATCGTCCGGCGTCATCGCCGGACCACCGTGGAAGGCGTAACCGTCGATCTCGATGAGCACATCGGCGTCCTCGATGACCAGGTCGAAGCGGTAACCGGCCACCATGGCGTTGATCTTCACCTCGACGTCGCGGTCTTTCAGCGCGGCGATGATGGCGGTCGCGGCCTTCAGCTCATAGCTGCTCGCGGTACCGGTGACCAGGTCCTTGAGCAGTTCGCCCGCACGTGCCCGGCGCCGGGGCGGCAGTCCGGCGAGGTCCTCGGCCAGGACGTCGTTACCTTTCACACCCCGGTACTGCGCTGCGAGGAAGTCGCGGAGCAGGTCGGTCGGCAGGTCCAGCGTCACCGCGGTCTCCAGTGGTGAGGTCACCGGAATGCCGCGGATGGTCCGCGTCCGGCGGGACGTGCCTTCGGACAGTCGGAAGCGGGTGCCGCCGTCGTGGCTGCTGCGCCGCGGCACCTGCGCCGTCGCCGGCCAGGTGAGAGGGGCGAGCTGGTAGACAGCTCCGGCGGTCGGCCCGGTGTAGACGAGTCCGCCGCGGTGTCCGGCGAAGATGCCGAGGATTTCTTCCCCGGTGGCTTCGCGTGTCGTGTAGATGCCGTGGAGGGGGTGGAAGAGCTTCCCCTGTGCCACGGCCCGGTCGATGTCGTACCTGGTCATACCGCGGGATGTTAGTTCCGCGGTCCGCCAGATCCACCTGTCCGCCGGATTTTTCCCCATGATGTCCCCTCTGTGTTGCCCCGCCCCGTGTACCGGCGTCCAGCCTAGCGGTGACCGGATCGCGTAGTGGGGTTTTCCGGACGCCGTTTTTTCCGCCGACATTTCGGCCGTTCCGTGCCACGGATCGTCTGGATTGTCGGTGCAGAATCGGGACGCCGCCGGGACGCCGCCGGGACGCCGCAACGACGCCCACCGCGAACCGAAGCCTGCGGAGCCCGGGCCGACAGGCGTACAACGGGGCCCATGACTGAATCAGCGACATCAGCGACGAAAGATCTGATCACCCTCAATGACGGCCACGCCATCCCGCAGCTCGGACTCGGTGTGTGGGAACTGACCCCCGAGGAGGCGTACACCTCCACCCGCGCCGCGATCGCCGCCGGCGTCCGCCACATCGACACGGCCGCCGGCTACGGCAACGAGGCCAATGTCGGCCGCGCCGTCGCCGACGCGGTCGCCGAGGGCGAGGTCACCCGCGACGAACTGTTCATCACCACCAAGCTGTGGAATGCGGACCAGGGCTACGACGAAGCCCTGGCGGCACTCGACACCTCCCTGTCGAACCTCGGCCTCGACCACGTCGACCTGTGGCTCATCCACTGGCCCGTCCAGCCCTGGGGACGCTACGTGGACACCTGGAAGGCCTTCGTCGCCGCCCGTGAGGCGGGGAAGGCACGGTCGATCGGCGTCTCGAACTTCTTCCCGGAGGTCCTCGACGAGATCATCGAGGCCACCGGTGTGACCCCCGCGGTCAACCAGATCGAGATCCACCCCGGCTTCTCGCAGCAGGCGCAGCGCCGGGACAACGCCGACCGCGGCATCCGGACCGAATCCTGGTCGCCGCTGGGGCGCGGCCTGTTCGACAACCCGGTCATCGCCGGTATCGCCGCCGAACACGGTGTCTCCCCCGCCCAGGTGATCATCCGCTGGCACCTGGCCCAGGGGCTCATCGTGTTCCCGCGGTCGAAGAACCCGGAGCGGGTCGCGCAGAACGCGGACGTCGACGGCTTCCGCCTGACCCGCGAGCAGATCGACGCGATCACCGCGATCGACGACGACCCGCAGTACGCGGGCCGGGTCGGCGGCGACCCGCGCACCGCGGTGTTCGGCACGCCGCTCGCCTGAGCTGGCCTGAGATCGCCTGAGCTCGCCGGGACCCGTCCGACCCGCCGGACCGACCCTGCGCTGCACCGGGGAGGGGAAATGGGGGACAATGGTGCGCATGGCTGAAACCGCTGGAGCACCGGTGTCCCTGAAGATCGACGGGCAGGTGGCGATCGTCACGCTGACCCGTCCCGACCGCAGGAATGCGCTGGACGCCGACGTGTGCCGGGCGCTCACCGCGGCACTTCAGGACGCCGCTGCCGCCGCGACCGCCGGCGCCGCCGGTGCGGCGCGCGCGGTCCTGCTCCGCGGGGAGGGACCCGCGTTCTGCGCGGGGGCGAACCTGAAGGGCGGGGTGTACGCCGACGACTTCTTCGAGGCTCTCGGGACCATGCTGGCGACGGTGACGGAGCTGCCGCTGCCGGTCATCGCCGACATCCAGGGCCCGGCGGTCGGCGCGGGCTGCCAGCTCGCCCTGGCCTGCGACCTGCGGGTCATGGGGCCGAAGGCCCGGGTGTGGGTCCCGGCGGTGCAGCACGGTTTCGCCCTCGACCCGTGGACGGTCGCCCGCGCGGTGGAGCTGCTCGGCGGCTCGGTGGCCCGCAACGTCCTCATCGCCGGGGCGCAGGTGGGACAGCAGGCCGCGGTCACCAGCGGTTTCGCGATGCTCGGCGGCGATTCCGCCGACGCACTGGAGATGGCCCGTGTCATCGCCGGCCAGGCCCCGCTGCCCACCGCCTACTTCAAACGGGCGTTGAACAACCAGGACCCGGACGAGCTGACGGCGTCCTCCCTCGAGGCGCAGGCCGCCGCCTGCTGGGCCAGTGAGGATGTGCAGGAGGCGCGCCGGGCGCGCGCCGAGCGCCGGACCCCGGTCTTCGGGGGGAGGTAGCGCGGTGGCGGAGACGCGACAGCGCGGTCTGACGGCCGCGGAGGTCAGCGAGCGGATCCACGACGGCCGGGTCAACACGGTGGGCCGGGGGACCGGGCGCAGTGTCTGGGAGATCATCCGGGCGAACGTGTTCACCCGGGTCAACGCCCTGCTCGGGGTGCTGTTCATCTTCGTGCTCGTCACCGGGTCACTGGTCAACGGGGCCTTCGCCCTGCTGATCATCGCGAACTCGGCGGTCGGTGTGATCCAGGAGCTGCGGGCGAAGAAGACGCTGGCGGACCTGCGGATCGTCGGGGAGAGTCGGCCGACGGTCATCCGGGACGGGGAGCCGGTCACGGTGCACCAGTCCGAGGTGGTGGCCGACGATCTCATCCGGCTGCGCTCGGGCGACGAGATCGTCGTCGACGGCACGGTCGTCGAGGCCCCCGACGAGGGGTTCAGTGTCGACGAGTCCCAGCTCACCGGTGAGGCGGATCCGGTGCGCAAGCAGGTCGGCGATGAACTGCTGTCGGGGTCCTTCGTCACCGGTGGCGCGGGCCTGTTCCGGGCCGAGCGGGTCGGGGCGGACTCCTATGCGGCGAAACTCGCGGGGGAGGCCAGTGAGTTCTCGCTGACCGGGTCGGTGCTGATGGACGGCATCAACAGCATCCTGAAGGTCATCACCTGGCTGCTGGTGCCGACCGGCATCCTCACGATCTGGACGCAGCTGGTGCGCTCCGGGACGGACCTCAAGGAGTCCCTGCTGTCGATGGTGGCGGCGCTGGTCCCGATGGTCCCGGAGGGGCTGGTGCTGATGACCTCCGTGGCCTTCGCGGCCGGGGTGATCCGGCTGGGGAAGTACAGGGCGCTGGTCAACGAGCTCGTGGCGATCGAGGGCCTGGCGCGCGTCGACACGGTCTGCACCGACAAGACCGGCACGCTGACGACCAACGAGATGGAGCTCGACGGCGTCCGCACCGCCGCGGGGGAGGACGCCCCCGACGAGATCCGGGACGCCCTGGCGCACCTCGTCGGCTCGCAGCAGGACCGCAACGACACCTCGGAAGCGGTGCTCACCGGGCTCGCCACCGCGGAGTTCGGCGGCTGGACCGGCAGCTGGGAGGGGGCGGAGATCCCGTTCAACTCCCGGTACAAGTTCTCCGGGTTCCGGCGCAGCGGCGCTGACGGCGGCGCTGATGCCGCCGGTGAGACGTGGATCCTCGGCGCCCCCGATGTGCTCCTGCCGACCGGCGGTTCCGCCGCGGCGTCCGCGAAGGAGCTCGGGGATTCCGGCCTCCGCGTCCTCGCGTTCGGCCGCGCGACCGCGGAGGTCCCGCTGCCCGGTGAGGACACGGACATGGCGTCCGCCCCGGAACTGGTGGAACCGTACCTGGTCGTGCTGCGCCAGCAGCTGCGTCCGGACGCCCGGGAGACCCTCGCCTTCTTCGAGGAACAGAACGTCGACCTGAAGATCATCTCCGGGGACAATCCGGACTCGGTGAAGGCCGTCGCCGCCGGGGCGACCGACCGGGAACTCGTCGCGGTGGACGCCCGGACGCTCACCGGTCTGCCGGAGGAGGAGTTCGACGCGCAGATCGCGCGGGCCAATGTATTCGGCCGGGTCAGTCCGGAGCAGAAGCAGCAGATGGTCGCGTCCCTGCACCGGGCCGGGCGGACCGTGGCGATGACCGGCGACGGGGTCAACGACGTCCTCGCGCTGAAGAAGGCGGACATCGGGGTGGCGATGGGGTCGGGTGCCCCGGCGACCCGCAGCGTGGCGCAGCTCGTGCTGCTGACCAACCGGTTCTCGGCGCTGCCGCAGGTCGTGGCCGAGGGCCGGCGGGTCATCGGCAACATCGAGCGGGTGGCGAACCTCTTCCTGACCAAGACCGTCTACTCGGTGGTGCTGGCGCTGGTGGTGGGGGTGCTGGGCATGTCCTTCCCGTTCCAGCCGATCCACGTCACCGTCACCGGCTGGTTCACCATCGGGATCCCGGCGTTCGTGCTGTCGCAGGCGCCGAACACGGAACGGCCGCGGGAGGGGTTCGTGCGGCGGGTCCTGTCGCTGGCGGTGCCCTCGGGTGTGCTGGTCGGCGGGATCTCCGTGGCGATGTGGATCGCGGTCTACCCGGGCAGCGACGCCCCGGAGCTGGCCCGCGACCAGGCCGGGACCGCGGTCCTGCTGGCGCTGATCATCATGGGCCTGTGGGTGCTGGGGATCGTCGCCCGGCCGTGGAACTGGTGGAAGGTCCTGCTGCTGCTGGCCTGCGTGGCCGGCTACGTGGTGATCTTCACGGTGCCGTTCATCCGGCATATCGTGCTGCTGGAGCCGGGGGACGCCCGGCTGATGGTGACCGGTGCGGTCGTCGGCCTGGCGGGTGCGGCGGTCATCGAGGTGGTGCACCGGATCCTGGCCCGGTGGCGGGCCGGGGTACGGTCCCGGCGCGCGTCGCAGGACGCCGCTCCGGAGGACCGGGATCCCGCGGTGGAATAGGGACGCCCCGGATGTAGTTGACATGTCATGTAAATGGCGCGACAATGGTCACGCACAACAGACATGTCACGGAAGAGGTACGCCATGGAGTTCGGGATCTTCACCATCGGGGACGTCACCACCGATCCGACGACCGGCCGCACCCCCACCGAGCACGAGCGCATCACCGCCACCGTGGAGTACGCGAAGAAGGCCGAGGAGGTCGGGCTCGACGTCTTCGCCACCGGCGAACACCACAACCCGCCCTTCGCCGCGCCGGGGAACCCGCCGGTGCTGCTGGCCAACCTCGCCGCACAGACCACCACACTCCGCTTCTCCACGGCCACGACGCTGATCACCACCAACGACCCGGTGCGGCTGGCCGAGGACTACGCCTACGCCCAGCACCTCGCCGAGGGCCGCCTCGACCTCATGCTCGGCCGCGGCAACACCGGCCCGGTCTACCCGTGGTTCGGGGCGGACATCCGCCAGGGCATCCCGCTGGCGATCGAGAAGTACCACCTGCTGCGCCGGCTCTGGCGCGAGGAGAACGTCACCTGGAAGGGCGAGTTCCGCACCCCGCTGCAGCACTTCACCGCCGTCCCGCGCCCGCTCGACGGCGCCCCGCCGTTCGTGTGGCACGGCTCGATCCGCTCCCCGGAGATCGCCGAACAGGCCGCGTACTACGGCGACGGCTTCTTCCACAACAACATCTTCTGGAACATCGAGCACACCCAGCGGATGGTCCGGCTCTACCGGCAGCGCTACGAGCACTACGGCCACGGCGCCGCCGAACAGGCGATCGTCGGTCTCGGCGGACAGGTCTTCATCGGGGAGACCGAGGCGAAGGCCAGGGAGTTCTTCCGCCCCTACTTCGACAACGCCCCGGTCTACGGCCACGGGCCGTCGATGGAGGAGTTCACGCAGATGACGCCCCTGACCGTCGGCACCGTCGACCAGGTCATCGACCGCTACCTCGGCTACGCCGACGCCGTCGGCGACTACCAGCGCCAGCTGTTCCTCATCGACCACGCCGGCCTGCCGAAGGAGGTCGTGCTCGACCAGATCGAGATCCTCGGCACCGAGGTGGTGCCGGTCCTGCGGCGGGAGCTCGCCGCACGGCGTCCCGCCGGAGTGCCCGACGACCCGCCCCACGCCGGTCTGCCGGCCGTCGAACCCGCCACCGCCGGGAAGGAGAATGCGTGATGAAGCAGCTCGTCATCGTCAATGCGGGCCTCGGTGATCCGTCGACCACCCGGCAGGTCGCCGAAAAGATCGCCGACGCGACCGTGCGGGGCGTGTCCGCCGCCGGGGAAGGGCTCGGCGTCGAGATCCTCGATCTGCGCACCCTCGCCGTCGATCTGGCGACGTACATGACCACGTTCATCCCGACCGACGCCCTGCAGGCCGCGCGCCGCACCGTCACCGGGGCGGACGCCCTCATCGTCGCCACCCCGGTGTTCCAGGGCAGCTACTCCGGCCTGTTCAAGATGTTCTTCGACACCCTCGAGATGAAGGCGCTCGACGGGATGCCGGTGACCATGGTCGCCACCGCCGGCACACCCCGGCACTCGATGGTGCTCGACTACGCGGTGCGGCCGCTGCTGTCCTTCCTCCACGCGGTGGTCCTGCCGACCGGGGTCTTCGCCGCGACCGCGGAGTTCGGCGCCGACTCCGGGCTGGACAACCGGGTGGCGCGTGCCGCCCGCGAGCTCACCGCACAGCTGACCGCGGTCCGCGGCGTCGCCGGATTCACCGCGCCGGACGTGCCGGGTGCCGGTGCTGTTGCGGCCGATCAGGACGCGGACGCCGCCCCCGATTCTGACTCTGATTCTGACCTGGATGCCGGGACGGACCCGGACTTCCGGCTCCCCGCCGGAGGGTTCGCCGCCCTGCTGTCGGGGCACACCGGGCGGTGAACCGCCCGTCAGTCCAGTGAGATCTCCGGGCGTCCCGCCGGGACCGTCACCGTCGCCCTCGTCCGCATCCTGCCGCCCGGGGTGGTGACCTGGTCGACGACGCGCAGATCCGACGACCACTGGTCCGGGGTGACCGTGGTGCGCACATAGCCGCGCTGCGCACTGGAGAGCTTGATCTCGGGGGTGGTCGCCAGCATGTTCTCCGCGGCGGCGTCCAGGTCCTCCCCGTCGCCGCCGGAACTGATCGAGGTGCCGGCGATCTCCACACCGACCGCGGGGGAGTGGCCGTCGTGGTAGTCCCGCTTGAGCTCGGAGACGGTGTTGCGGTGGATGTCCCCGACGATCGACATGAGGTTGTCCACGCCGCGGTCGACGGCGCCGTCGAGGATGCGGTGCCGGGAGGCCTCGTAACCGCTCCACCCGTCCATGCTGACCTGGCGTTCCCCGTCGGTCATCTGCGCCAGGTCAGTCATGACGGTCTGGTGGGCGAGGATGTTCCACCGGGTCGTGGAGGACGCCAGGTTGTCGAGCAGCCAGTTCTCCTGCTGCGCACCGACCATGGTGCGGGCGGGATCGGCGGTCCCGGCGTCCTGTACGTGGGAACCGTCCCCGTAGAGCTGGTCGGAGCGGTACTGGCGCGTGTCGAGCACGTTGAAGGTCGCGAGGTCGCCGTAGACGGCCTGCCGGTAGATCGTCAGCGTCGGTCCGGTCGGCGCCTGCACCCGGGTGGGGGTGTGCTCCCACCAGGCCTTGAAGGCCTGGGCCCGGCGCTGCAGGAACGCCGCCGGGTCATCGTCGTCCTGGGAGATCTCGCCCGCCCAGTTGTTGTCGACCTCGTGGTCGTCCATGGTGACGATCCAGGGTGCGGCACGGTGGGCGGTCTGCAGCTCGGGCTCCCGCTTGTACAGCGAGTAGCGCAGCCGGTACTCGTCGAGGGTGTAGGGCTCGCGCGTCACGGAGAAGTCGATGTCGCGGGTGTCGCGGGCATCGGACTTCCGGCGGTCGCCCTCGTAGATGTAGTCGCCGAGGTGGAGGATCACGTCGAGCGGTCCGTGGGAGGTCGTGTCCGCCAGGTCGGTGTAGGCGGTCCACAGTCCGTTGACCCAGTTCTGGCAGGACGCCCACGCGAAGGACAGGGCGGGCAGGGACTGTCCGGCGGCGGGCGTGGTCTTCGTCCGTCCCGGGTCCGTGATCTGTCCCTGGGCCCGGAACCGGTAGTGGTACTCGGTCCACGGCTGCAGACCGTTGACGGTGACGTGCACACTGTGGGCGTCGTCCGGCAGGGCGATCTCGGTGCCGCGGGCGACGATGCGGCGGAACGACGGGTCGGTGGCGACCTCCCAGTCCACCGGGACCGGCAGTGGCGGCATGCCGCCGCCGGGCTCCAGCGGTGACGGGGCGAGCCGGGTCCAGAGGATGACCGAGTCCGGCAGCGGGTCGCCGGACGCGATGCCCAGGGAGAACAGGTCGGCGCCCTGTCCCGCTGAGCCGAGGGAACCGGAACCGCCGGGCCCGGTGGACCCGGTGAGACTGCCGGTCTGGGCGTCGGCGGAGCCGAGCATGGCGGGGGCGAAGGCGGCGGCCGCGGTGACGGCGGACCAGGTGAGGAAGCGGCGGCGGGTGGTGCCGCGGGTGAGGGTTATTCCTGAGGGGGCGGTGGAGATCCGGGTGTCTGTCATGGTGTCCGGTCTAACGGGCGCGGGTGGACCGGCGGTGAACTGCGGATGAAACATCGTCGGCGGCCCGGGTCCGGCTCGGGTCCGGCCCGGGACCGGCCCGGGACCCCGGCACCTGTCGCGGCGTCCCGGGTGCGTGCCCGCAGGGTGGTCTGAGCCGCCGGGACCAACCAGTCGACGCACACCTGTGTGTGGGCGGGGGAGAGTCGGAGAGGGCCGCACCGACTATTCGCCGTGACCGTGGCAACGGAATGCCGGAATGTCGGCGCATCCTTCGGACGCCCCGAGTTGACCCGATTCCGCCGTGTCCGGGGGACTGAATCGTCCGAATCCGGTCAGCTCGGCGCACCGTCGACATGCCGCACAACCGGCTCGGGGGACACGCATCGTGACCGTGAACCAGGCCGTGGCGTCCGGTCCGGCAGCGCACCTGTTTGACCGGCAGGCCAAAACTACGCCGAAGACGGTGGTGAACGGTGTTTTGGCCTGCCATGCCGACGGTTGCGCTGCCACCGGTCGGCCGGTGACACGCCGGTAAAAGACACACATATTGACTGCTACCCCGAGAGGGCCGCCCCCGGTGATCCGGCAGCGGCCCTCGACCGTCGTGACGCACTGTGCCCCAGGGCAGATTCGAACTGCCGACACCCGCTTTAGGAGAGCGGTGCTCTATCCCCTGAGCTACTGGGGCGCACCCGGACAGTCTAGCGTGCCGGTGCTGCGGTGGTGGTAACCCGCCCCGCCCGGTCCGGGGCGTGGCACAGACCCGACGCGGGACGCCCCGGCCACCGCCGGGAACGGCGGCGGACGGGGCGTCCGGTGGTGCGTGGTGGGGTGGTGTGTGGTGGGTGTGGTGTGCGGGTCGCTGGAGACTAGGGCGTGTCTCTTTAAATAGTGGCCGTGTCCCGCCATACTGGGCTCATGGCCGCCACCGACCGCTACCAGCAGCTTACCGATGCCCAGTGGGCTCGCATCGAACCCCTCCTGCCGTCCAGTGACGGTAGGAGGGGTCGCCCGTTCCGGAACTCCCGCCAGATCCTCGAAGGGGTGATCTACCGGTACCGCACCGGGATTCCCTGGCGTGACCTGCCTGAACACTTCGGCCCTTGGCAGACGGTGTGGAAACGTCACCGCCGTTACACCGTCGACGGGACATGGGACCGAATCCTGCAGTCACTGCTGGCCGACGCTGACGCCGCCGGCCTGATCAGCTGGATCGTCTCGGTCGACGCGACGATCAACCGTGCTCACCAGCACGCGACGAACACGATCCGCCCCGAGCAGCACACGGGGGGCCCAGTCGAATTACAGGAATCAGGCTTGTTCTGACCTGGATGAGTGTGAACCTGCAGGCCATGGGGTTGGGCGTTCGCGGGGAGGGTTGAGCACGAAGATCCATCACGCCGTCGACGGGAAGGGCCGTCCACTGTCGGTGGTGGTCACCGGAGGTCAGCGTAACGACGGCAGTATGTTGCAGGCGGTCATTGACGATATCCGGGTCCCACAGCCGGCAGGACGGTCGGGCAGGCCCCGGACCACCCCTGATGCGGTGATGGCGGACCGGGCGTACCCGAGTCGGGCGAATCGGGAGTACCTGCGGGACCGGGGGATCGCTGCGGTGATCCCGGAGAAGGTCGACCACGTCAACGCCCGCAAACGCAAAGGATCTGCCGGCGGTCGTCCGCCGAAGATGGACTGGGAGGCGTACAAGGGTCGCAATGTGGTGGAGCGGTCGTTCAACCTGCTCAAACAGTGGCGGGGACTGGCGACCAGGTACGACAAGCTGGCGGTGATCTACCGCGGGGCTGCCGTCCTGGCTGCTATCGTCGCCTGGCTCAAAGCATTAGGAGACACGCCCTAGTGCTCGACGGCGGCCTCGACGCCGACACCGGTGAGGGAACGGACCTCCATCTCGGCCTGCTCCTTCGGCTTGTTGTCGGGCTTGCCGAGGTAGGTGCCGATGATGGCGAACACGAAGCCGACCGGGATCGAGATCAGGCCCGGGTTCTGCAGCGGGAACCAGGCGAAGTCGGCGCCGGAGATGATCGCCTTCGGGCCACCGGACACGGCCGGGGAGAAGATGATCAGGAACAGCGCGGAGATCAGACCGCCGTAGATGGACCAGAGGGCGCCGGTGGTGTTGAAGCGCTTCCAGTACAGGGAGAACAGGATGGTCGGCAGGTTGGCCGAGGCGGCGATGCAGAAGGCCAGGGAGACCAGGAAGGCCACGTTGAGGTCCATGGCGCCGATGCCCAGGACGATGGCGACCACACCGATGACGACCACGGTGATCTTGGAGACCCGGACCTGTTCGGCCTCGGTGGACTTCCCCTTGCGGATGACCGCGTCGTAGAAGTCGTGGGCGATGGAGGCGGAGGCGGTGATGGACAGGCCGGCGACGACCGCGAGGACTGTCGCGAAGGCGACCGCGGCGATGAGCGCCATGAATATCGATCCGCCGAGTTCCAGGGCGAGCAGCGGTGCGGCGGCGTTCTCACCACCGGCGGCACCGGCGATCCGGTCGGGGCCGACGTAGGCGGCGGCGGCGAAGCCCAGGATCAGGGTCAGCAGGTAGAAGCCGCCGATGAGGATGATGGCCCAGGTGACGGACTTCCGGGCGTCCCGAGCGGTGGGGACGGTGTAGAAGCGCATGAGGACGTGGGGCAGGCCGGCGACACCGAGGCAGAGGGCCATGGCCAGCGACAGGAAGTCGAGCTTGCCGGACAGGGCGCCGTCCGGGAAGTACTTGTTACCCGGGGTGAGCAGTGATTCGGGGTTCGCGGTGCCCTTGTCGTCGGCGGCGTGGTTGTCCATCGCCTTCTGCAGCAGCTCGGAGAAGTTGCCCTTGTAGGCGATGATGATGATGACCGCCATGACGACCACACCGGTGCACAGCAGGATGGCCTTGATCATCTGGACGTAGGTGGTGCCCTTCATGCCGCCGACGAGGACGTAGGCGACCATGATGATGCCGACGATGGCGATGATGAGGGCCTGGGCCGACTTCTCGTGGATGTCCAGCAGGGTGGAGACCAGCGAACCGGCACCGGCCATTTGGGCGATGAGGTAGAACAGCGTGACGAAGAGGGTGCCGAAGGCGGCGGCCAAACGGACCGGACGCTGCTTCAGGCGGAACGACAGCACATCGGCCATCGTGAACTTACCGGTGTTGCGCAGCGGCTCGGCGACGAGCAGCATCGCGACGAGCCAGGCGACGAAGAATCCGATGGAGTAGAGGAAGCCGTCGTAGCCGTACATGGCGATGGCGCCGACGATGCCCAGGAAGGACGCCGCCGAAAGGTAGTCGCCGGCGATGGCGAGGCCGTTCTGGGTACCGGAGAAGCTCGCGCCACCGGTGTAGAAGTCCTTTGCGGAGGACTTGTCCTGCGCCTTACCGACGCGCGTGACGATCGTCATCGTGATGATGATGAACGCCGCGAAGATGATGATGTTGAGTACCGGATTTCCGGAGTCCGCGTCGGAATCCGCGAGGTAGTTGACTGTCATGATTCTCCCTGTCAGTGGTGAGCTCGGTCAGCTCGGTGAGCTCTGTCAGCTCTGTCGGCTCGGTCAGCGCTGTCAGGCAGGCTGGGCATCAGCGGACTCGGCGTACCTGCCGGTGTGCTCGAGGCGGTCGCGGACCTCCTCGGTCAGCGGCTCGAGCACCCGGTCGGCGTACTTCACGTAGGCGTAGGTGATCGCGAAGGTCGTGACGAACTGCAGCAGTCCCATGAGGAAGCCGACGTTGAAGTTGCCGCCGAGCGAGGTCCCGTAGAAACCGGGGGCGAACAGCGCGAGCAGCACGTAGGCGAGGAACCAGAGCAACGAGACGATGCACACGGGGAAGGTGAATCCCCGGCGCTTCTGCTTGAGCTCCAGGAAGTCCGGGCTCTGCTGTGCCTCGATGAACTCCTCGGCACTCGGTGTGTGCCGTAGGTCGGGGGTCGTCATAGGATCCCTTTCTTGTCGGTGGCCCGGGATCGGGCGGTCAGCTCCGCGGATCACTTCCGGTGACATCTGTCACACTCATCCGCGACTGCGGGTGAAGTTACAGAACAAACGGAAACCTTTTCAATGTTGAAGAGATATGAAGGGGGAGAGGGCCCGCCGGCACCCCCCGTGGGGTACGTCACCTGCGGTTACCGGTTGTGCACAGGGGGTGGCTCCTCTTATGTGGTCGGACCAGGATCGGGGTGCTGATGCAGAGATGCTTCAGAAAATATGCACAAAAAAACGGCCGACAGGGAGGTCCCTGTCGGCCGCTGTGCGGCGCGCCGTCTAGCCCAGTTCGGCGAGCTTGCGGCGGACGTCACCGGCGGGCGGATTGGTCGCGTAGGTGCCGTCGGAGTACTTCACCGTCGGCACGACCCGGTTGCCGTCGTTGACGGACTTCACCCACTCACCGGCGTCCGGGTGCTCCTCGACATCGATCCTGGTGTACGGGGTCTCCGACCGGTCGAGGTTGGCGACCAGCTTCTGGCAGAACGGGCACCAGGTGGTGGTGTAGAGGGTGACGCCGGGGGCGGCGGTCTGGTCAGTCATCATGTCCTTCTCTCACGCGGGTGAACTCACAGATACGGTAGCGCAACGGCTGCTCCCCGGTCAGCGCGGTGCCCTTCTCGGACTCCAGCCACGGCCCGTCGACGGCGGTGAAGTCCGGCTGGGCACGCATGTCGGGGGCGGTGACGGTGAACCGGTCCGGGGCGCCGCAGTCGATCTCGGTCACCACGACCCGGTCGGCGAGCGGCAGGCAGGCCCGGTAGACCTGCCCGCCGCCGAGGATCCACACCGTCCGACGCCCCTGCGGGTCCGGTTCGCGCCCGGCGGCCAGTTCGGCGGCCTCGGCGACGGCGTCCGCCAGGGAGGTGCGCACCAGCCCACCGGGGGCGTCGTAGGCGGCGTCCCGGCTGAGCACGATGTTCGTGCGGCCCGGCAGGGGGCGGAACCGCGGGTCGAGGGCCTCCCACGAGATCCTGCCCATGACCACCGCGGTGCCGCGGGTCGTGTCCTGGAAGTGTTTCAGATCTTCGGGCAGGTGCCAGGGCATGTCGTCGCCGTCGCCGATGACGCCGTCGGTGGTCTGCGCCCAGATCATCCCGATCTCGATGCCGTCGATCACACCGCCACCGGAGCCTTGATGCCGGGGTGCGGGTCGTAGCCGGTGACCTCGATGTCGTCGAAGCCGTAGCTGAACATGTCCGGCGCGCGGTGCAGCGTCAGCGTGGGGGCGGGGCGGGCCTCCCGGCTCAGCTGCAGCCGCACCTGGTC
This sequence comes from Drosophila nannoptera, assembly GCA_020883555.1. Taxonomy (NCBI): domain Eukaryota; kingdom Metazoa; phylum Arthropoda; class Insecta; order Diptera; family Drosophilidae; genus Drosophila; species Drosophila nannoptera. Next base: position 430,929 of record JABVZY010000437.1, on the reverse strand, counting down.
GAGATGGTTGTCGTAGATGTGGCAGTCGCCGCCGGTCCACACGAACTCGCCGACCTCCAGGCCCGCCTGCTGGGCGAACATGTGGGTCAGCAGCGCGTAGGAGGCGATGTTGAACGGCACGCCGAGGAACATGTCCGCGCTGCGCTGGTAGAGCTGGCAGGACAGCGTCCCGTCGGCGACGTAGAGCTGGAACAGCAGGTGGCACGGGGGCAGTGCCATGTTGTCGAGTTCGGAGACGTTCCACGCGGAGACGATGTTGCGCCGCGAGTCCGGGTTCTTCTTCAGCGTCTCCAGGGCGGTGCTGATCTGGTCGATGTGCCGGCCGTCGGGCGTGGGCCAGCTGCGCCACTGCACGCCGTAGATCGGGCCGAGGTCTCCGTTGTCGTCGGCCCACTCGTCCCAGATGCGCACCTTGTTCTCGTGCAGCCAGGCGACGTTGGAGTCCCCCCGCAGGAACCACAGCAGTTCACCGACGATGGAGTGCAGGTGCACCTTTTTCGTGGTGATGAGCGGGAATCCCTCGGCGAGGTTGAAACGCATCTGCCGGGCGAAGAGACTGCGGGTGCCGGTGCCGGTGCGGTCGTCCTTGTGGACGCCGTTGTCGAGGATCTCCTGCAGCAGATCCTCATAGGGGGTGGGGACAGAAATCATGGTCCCAGGGTATCGCAGAGCGCCATCAGTGTTGCCGGGGATCCACCGCCGGCCCGATCCATTCCGGCCAGTCGGGGGAGAGGTTGTCCAGGTGGTCGAGGAAGAAGGAGATCTTCTGCTGCCACTGGCTGTGGGCGCAGTCGGCGAGTTCGTCGGCGTCGGTGATGGTGCGGTTGTCGGACGCCCTCACCAGGTGTGCCTCGGTGGGGTCTGCCGCCTTGGACAGGGCGTCCAGCTGGTGGTGCAGGAGGTCGACCGCCGAGGTTGTGAGCTGTTCGATGCAGACCAGCGCGAACCGGGTCTGCCGGCGCGAGAAGCCGTGGCGGCCGAGCGTGGTGTAGACCTCGTCGCGCAGGTGCACGGCCGCGGCGGGAAGGTTCTCGCGTTCGGCGGTGACCGCCGAGAGGCCGGGGTACCGGGTCAGCAGCCGCCAGCTCCCCTCCGAGAGCCGTTCGAGGAACACCCGCCAGTCGGCGTCGTCCGGCGGCAGGGTGACATCGGCGAAGACGGCGCAGAGGGACGCCTCGAGCAGTGCCTCGCGGGACGGGAAACACCGGTAGAGCGCGGGGGTGGTGACCTCCAGGCGCTGGGCGACCGCGGACATGGTGAAGGTGGACACCCCGATGTCGAGGGCGGCGGCGACGGCATCGGCGGGGGAGAACCGGGACGGCCGGCCGCGGCGACGTCGGGGCGGATCGGGGATGACGGTCGGCGGCGCCGACACCGCTGCCGGGGACGGTGCTGTCGGTGCTGACGCTGATGATGCTGGTGACGCTGCAGACACGGTAGACACAGGGGCTTCGCTTTCTGAGGGGGTGCCACGGGGTACGCGGACGGGGATTCCCGACCGCGACGACCCGGATAAGTCCAGGATATGCGGAAACCGGGCCCGGACCGTCACGGACGGTGGGCCCGGTGCTCCCGGGGGAGCCCCCGCCATGGTCACTCAGGGTCCGTCCGGCGGGGACTGCGGAGGAGGCCGGTCCTACAGAACGGAGCCCACGACGCCGCCGAGCAGGCCGAGCAGGCCCGTCACGAGGTAACCGAGGGTGCCGCCGAGGCCGACGAGAAGTCCACCGAGCATGGTAGATCCTTTCATTTGATGGAATTGATTCGCACAGTGCCGCCGTCTGGGCCGGACTGCGGTTGTCAGTGTAGGGAGAATTCCGGGAACCGGACAAAGCCGGAAAAATTACCGCCGGGCGGAAAACGGATCCGGCCCGGAATATTCGTCCGTACCGCTGGATCGTAAAAGCCGAGCGTGGCACCACGGTGGAAAATGAAGTCGTGGGGATTCCGGGGTGGGGGACCGGGTCCGGCGGGGTGACCGGGGTCACCGACGGGATTCCCCCATTCGGAGGTACGTCGAAATAATAAAGGGAACTTCAGTAAGAAGCACAGGTCACGGGGGTTTCACGTGGGGGAGTCGCCGGTGCTGTCGGTCGCGCTTCCGGACTCGCCGCCGGTGTCTATATTGCAGGTGATTTCTAAATTCCCCTTTTCTTTGACGCGATTCCCGGTCGTCGTACAGCGCGGATACTCTGACGGTGAAAGCCACGGCGTCCGGAATAAAAATATTCCCACCCGCGGCGTCCCGGGAATTTCCGAGAGAAAGGAGGACGGTATGCGGCCGTTGGAAAGTCCTGTGGTCGGTCCGGAGGACGCCGCGCCGGAAAATCCGACCGCCCGGCACTGCTGGGAACCCGGCGGCCCGGTCAGCCACGGCCCCTGGGATTCCGGCAGCGTGCCGGTGGCGGCGACCACCGCCACCCGCCACGCCGTCGAGGTCGGCATCGAGCTGGTCGGCGCGCGGTTCTGCACCGACCCCCGGTTCCTCGCCGACGTCGCCCTGTCCGTCGCCGACGGGGGCGTCCCGGACACCGTCATCCTCGCCTCCACGACGGGGGTGCAGTTGTCGGTCTGCGTCCTCGCGGAACCCGTCGGCGAACAGCGGTGGGCCGGCTCCCTGGCCACGGACACCGCGGCGGCGCTCCGGGCCTCACTGGTGGATCCGGCCGATCCGGCGGTCGGCGCCCGGGGGACCGTCGCGCTGCACACCGGCCCGTTCGGTACCGAACTGCACGTCCGGGACGCGGCGGGCGTCCTGCAACTGGTGAAGATCGGTGCCGACGGACCCCGGTGGACCGCACTGGTGACCTGCGCGGGACACCCCGTGACCGCGGCAGACCGGGATGCCGCCCACCGGCTGCTGTCCACGATGACCGTCTTCCGGGGCAGTGCCGCACTGCCGCCGGATGCCCCGTTGAGCATGCAGCTCCTCGCACAGGAGGAGGACTGACCGTGCACCGGTGCCGTCGGCGGCTTCCGCCGTGACCTGTGGCTGTGGCACGTGGCCTGTGGCCCGTGGCAGCCCGCCCTTTCCCGTCCGGGATCCCCGGACATCCGTTTCCCAGAGAGGATCATCCATCCCCGTCATGCGTATCTCACGACTTCTCCTCGCCACCGGCGGCCTGGCGGCCCCGGCCGCCGCACTGCTCCTGGCACCGCAGGCCGCCGCCTCGGTGCCGGACGCCGCACTGGACGGTACCCCGGACGCCACCGTGGACACCGCCGGCCTCGACGCCCTGCCCGCGGTACCGGCCCCGCCGGCGCTGCCGACACTGCCCGCCCCGGTCATCCCGGTCGGCGACATCCTGCCCGCCAACCTCCTGCGCAAGCAGGCCGTCGACGACACCCCGCAGGTGATCGCCACCGCCCCGGCGCCCGCCGCCGGTCCCGACCCGGACGCCGTGAACACGACGGTGACGGCCGCCCAGCTGCAGCAGGGGTTCGCCGGTGCGGGACACGTCGTGGACAACATCGTCTCGGGCCGGGCGCTCGCCGATCTGCAGCAGACCTACGAAGAGACGATCTCCTCCCCGGAGTACGCCGCCTGGGTCGGCACCACCGCGAACCCCTTCGCGCCGCGTGACGGCCAGGGCGCGGACCGTGCCGCCGCCGGGATCGGCGCGTTCATCGACGCGGTCAGCGTGCACCCGGTCGAGACGGTCCAGCAGGTCATCGCCGAGGCCGGTGGCCCGGTACGGATCCTCACCGATCCGGCGGGGGCCGCCACTGACGTACTCACGAAGGTCGTGGGGGCGGACATGGTCGCCGAGGTCTCCGGATGGTTCTCGGCGGAGATCGTGCCGGCCGTGGTCGACCTCGCCGTCGCGGTGCTGCCGGTTGCCGCGGTCCCGGTGGTGGGACTACTGGTCGGCGGACTCGCGGCGGCGCTCTCCGGGACCGCCGGTTCGGTCGGTGTCGCGGGGGTCGCCGGTGCTGTCGGTGTCGCGGGGCTGCTCGGCGTGCTGGGGGCACCCGGGGCCGGTGCCCTCGGCGTCCTCGGGGCCGCCGGGCTCGCCGGTGGCCTGCAGCTGCTGGTGTCCGTGCTGGCGGCGGGTGCGCTGAACCTGGTGCCGGCGCTGCCGGTGGTGGGGCTGGGCCTGTCGGTGTTCGCTCCGGTGCTGGCGCTGCTGCCGGTGCTGGCCGGGCTGCTGACTGCGGGTGCGGCGGTGCTGCCGCCGCTGGCCGGTGGGCTGGCGGGCCTGCTGGGTGTGGTCCCGCTGCTGTTCGGTGGCATCGGGATGACCGGTGTTGCCGGTGTCGCCGGGATTGTCGCAGCACTGGCCGGCATCGGTGGCGTCGTCGGGATCAGCGGTGTCAGCGGCATCGCCGGCGTCCTGACGGTGCTCGCGCTCGCCGTGATCCCGGTGCTGCTGTACGTCGCCGCGCTCGCCGCCGGAGGAGCCCTGGAACGTCTCGGCGCGGCGTGGTCGTCGATGGCGGACCGGCTCGGCGCGGTCCTGCGGGCCGGCTGGGAGCACAGCGCACTCAGTGATGTCGTCGACACGGCCCTGGCCGCGTGGAACCGGACGGACACCGGCAGCACCCTCGCCGACCTGGCGGTGCTGTGGGACGCCCTGGTCGCCGGGCTGCCCCGGATCGACATCGCCGTCCCCGACCTCGGTGGATTCGGCGGCTTCGGCGCTGTCGGTCTCGCCCTCACTGTCGGCCTCGCCGTTGCACTGGGTGCCGGACTGCTGGCCGGTCTCGCCGGTGGTCTCGCCGCCGTCGGTCTCGCCGTCGCCCTGTGCCCGGTGCTGTCGGTCGTCGTCGCTGCCGTGGGCATCGGTGCGCTGCCCGCCGAGATCGCCACCGCCGTGATCGCGGTCGCGCTGGTCGTCGGTGTCATCGGGGTGATCGGTGCCGCCGGTGCAGCTGGTGCCGCCGGCGTCGTCGTCGCAGTCGGGGCAGTCAGTACCGTCGCTGCTGTCGCCGCCGTCGCTGCACTCGGAGTCACCGGTGTCGCCGCCCTGCTGCCGGTGGTGGCGGGTCTGTTGACTGCACTGCTCGCGGTGCTGCCGCCGCTGGCCGGTGGACTGACGGGGCTCGGTGCGCTGGTGCCCCTGGTCGGACTGCTGGGTCTGCTCGGCGTCGGAGTTCCGGTGGCCGGCGGTCTGCAACTGCTGGTGTCGGTGCTGGCCGCCGGCATCCTCAACATCGGCCCGATGGTGGCACTGGTCCCCGCCGCGGCGGTCGCCGCCGGTGCCGCCGTGTCCACCCGGTCCACCAAGCGGGTGGCCGTCCCCGCGGCGTTCCGGTCGGACTTCGCCACCGGAACCCTTGACAACCGGGACCGCAGCCTGGTGGATGTCACCTCGCTGGTCGCCGCCTGACGGGACGGCGTCCCGCCGGGGCGTCCGGCCCCGAAACCATCTCAACGTCTCTGCCTGTTCTGGAGGAACAACCCCATGCCCACCACCGCCAACGATGCCGTCAGCTACGCGGCCCGCCGCCTCGGCCCACAATGGCAGCTCGTCCTCGATATCGCGGCTCGGATCACCGACCGGGGTCTCGAACTGCCGGAGATCAGCGAACCGGACGCCGTCGACACCTACATCGACGAACACGTGACCGTCGCCCGGTCCGCGGAGATCCGCCGGCAGACGGCGAACATCGTCGCGGAGATCGCCCCACCCGCCGACGTCACCGACGGCCTGAAACTCGGCAGGATCGCCGAGATGCTCAGCGGCCGCGGGTCATCGGGCGGATCGACGCTCGCGGACCTGTTCGGCGGCGTCGGCGGCGACCGGGACGCCGCGGAGCACGCGGGGCCCACCGCGCTGCAGCACCAGGTGCGGGCACAGCTCTACGGCAAGGCGCTGGCGGTCGGCCCCGAGGCCACGCCCGCCGAACTGTGGGAGAAGATCACCGCCCTCGCCACCGACCCCGCCTGATATCCGCCTGACCTCTGGGAGCCTGCATTCCGATGAGTACCCCCTCCATTTTCGGACACCGGCCGGAGGAGACCCCGGCACCGGCGGTCCCCGGCGCACCGTCCCGGGAAACCGCCGCCACCTTCAACACCACCGGCCACACCCACGCCGCCGGTGGCCGGGACAGACACCGCGTCGCACGGCTGATGCTGCTCATCGCCGCCGGGGCGATGGCACTGGCCGGCGCGGTGACCGTGGTGCTGCGGCTCGGGGCGACCGTCTCGGTCTCCCCGGCGCTGGCCCTGGCGCTCGCGGCGTTGACCGCCCTCGTCGCGACGGCGATCCACCTGCTCGGGGGCCGGGACGAGGAGGGCCACCGGTCCGTGTCCGGCCCGGTCACGCTGTCGGCGGTACTGGTCGGCGGGCTGCTGATCGCCGCGCTCTACGTGTGGGCCGTGGTCTAGGTGCAGTTGCCCGGGATATGGCGTCGGCCGCGGACCACGGTGGCGGTCCTCGGCACCGCAGGTCTGGTGCTCGTCGGCGCGGTCGTCGTCACCTCGGCGCACGACAGCCGGCCGATGCAGACCAGCGAGGGTGCGCAGGTGTTCACGGCACAGGAATTCGATGAGGCGGTGACGTTCTACCGGCAGGTGTGCCCGTCGCTGCTCGGCCTGCGGTCCGCACCCGACGTGTACAGCAGGGCGGTGGAGGACAGCATCGGGAAGGACACGCCCACCGTCGACGACGCCCTGCGCGCCGCCGTCGACGGGATCGCCGCGGACGCCCGCACGGGGGCGGCGGCACTGCCCCGGTCCGCCCCGCAGGTCCCGTCGGTCGAGCAGGTCCGACCGGTGGACTACACACCGGCGCTGGACGCGGCCCGGACCGTGCTCACCGGGCAGTCCAGGACACTCGCCGCGGTCACCGCCACCTCCGCAGACGGGCCGGACCCGGCCGCCGAACGACTGCGGGACGCGGTGGGGGACGCGGCGGAGGCCGCCGGCGGGGTGCTCGACGACCTGTCGACGACGGCCCCGCTGCCGAACCGGAAGGCGGTCGACGCCGTCGCGGCGGCACCGGAGTGCGACGGACTGTTCGCGGACAGTCCGGTCGACCCGGAGACGGTGCACCGGCCGCAGGTGGACCTGTACGCGGCGGCCGACCGGGCACACCGGAGGTGGGAGAAGACGGTCGACCGGTACTCGGAACAGGACGGTACAGGCGGTGCAGACCACAGCGGGATGGTCGTTGATCTGCGGGACGCCGCCGCGGAGGCCGCCACGGTCCTGCAACGCTGGGTGGACGACAACCCGGCGGATCCGGTCACCGGGGACACGGCGGCAGCGCGGGACGCCGTGTCGGTCTACCGGGGGATCGCCGCGAAGGCAGCGGACGCAGCGGATGCGGCGGCTGGCACAGGGGCCGCAGCCGACACCGATCCGCAGAGCTGGGTCGACGATGAGGCGAAGCTGCAGGTCAGGTTGCCGCGGTCGGCGCCGGCGGTGAACCGTCCCACGGCGGACGCCCTGGCGGCGCGGGATTGACCGGAGCCGCACCGACCGGAGCCGCACCGACCGGTGCCGCACCGCCCCTGACCCCGGCCCTGACCCCGCCGCTGACCCCGATGTCCGCGGAACGAGCCGACGGGTCGATTTTTCGGTCCCTGAGCAGCACCTCGGCTCGTAACCCCGACATCAGCAGGAGCCGACCGACTCCTCGGCTCGTAACCCCGACATCAGCAGGAGCCGACCGACTCCTCGGCTCGTGAACCCGACATCCGCCGGCGCCGACCGACTCCTCGGTTCGTGAACCCGACATCCGCCAGCACCGACACCGGGCGACCCGCTCCGGTCAGTCCAGCAGGTAGCTGCCGTGTTCGGCGTGGAACTCCGTCGCCGCCGCCAGGATCTCCTCGGCGCGGTCCGGCCGGCAGATGAGCACGTCGGGCAGATAGGTGTCTTTCTGGTTGTAGACCAGTGGGGAGCCGTCGAGCCGGCTGCAGTGCAGGCCGGCGGCCTGGCAGACGCCGACCGGGGCCGCGTTGTCCCACTCGTACTGGCCGCCGGCGTGGACGTAGGCGTCGTTGTCGCCGAGCAGCACACTGACGGCCTTCGCGCCGCAGGACCCCATCCGGGTCACGTCCGCACCCGTGCGTTCGGCGATGAACGGGGCGACATCGGGGGTGCTGTTCCGGGAGATGACGATGCGGTTCGTCGGACGGCCGATGACGGCCCGCGACTCGGCGCTGGTGAAGACCTGGCCGAGATCGGGCATCCCGACGGCGGCGGTGGTGACGGTCCCGTTGACTGCCAGGGCGATGTGCACCGCCCAGTCCTGCCGGACTCCGGCGAACTCGCGGGTGCCGTCGAGCGGGTCGATGACCCACACCCGTTCGTGGTCGAGGCGGCCGAGGTCGTCGACGGCCTCCTCGGAGAGCACGGCGTCCTCGGGGCGGTGGATCGCGAGCGCGCGGGCGATCCAGTCCTGGGCGATCGCGTCGCCCGCGGCGCCGAGGTCGCCGTCGCGGAGCAGACCGACGTTGCGGACTCCCTTGAGGATCTCGCCGGTGCCCTGGGCAAGCCGACGGGCGAGGGTCTCGTCGTCGAGAGTGGATGACATGGGGGTCAGTGTAGTCGGACAGGCTGTGTGCTGCGTCCTCCGGCGCCCCTCTGTGTGGCGCGGGCCATGGTCGGGGCGTCGGGGTGGCGTCCGGTCGGGTGCGGGCAGCGTCCGGTTGCCGTCCCGTTGCTGTCCGGTGGGCGTGGTTGACTGGGGACCATGACCGACCGACCCGACCGCCCCGGTGGCACCGACCTCCCCGCAGACCCGCTCGACCGGTTCTTCCCGCCGGTCGCCGCGTGGTTCCGCGAGGTGTTCGTCGAACCGACGGTCGTGCAGTCGCAGGCGTGGGACGCCATCAGCCGGGGTGACCATGCGCTGGTCGTCGCCCCGACCGGCTCCGGCAAGACACTCGCCGCCTTCCTGTGGGCGCTGTCGACACTGACCTCCCAGGGGCTGATGCGCCCCAGCACCGACGGGCCCGCCGGCACCGACGACAGCTCCGGCACCCGTGTCCTCTACATCTCCCCGCTCAAGGCCCTGGGGGTGGACGTGGAGCGCAACCTGCGCGTCCCGCTCGCCGGTATCGCCCGGACCGCCGCCGCGGCGGGGACGGACATCGCCCCGGTCACCGTGGGGGTGCGCAGCGGGGACACACCCCCCGCCGAGCGTGCGAAGCTCCGGCGGACCCCGCCGGACGTGCTGATCACCACGCCCGAGTCGCTGTACCTCATGCTCACCTCGAAGGCCGCCGGGACGCTGCGCAACGTCGGCACCGTCATCGTCGACGAGGTCCACGCGGTCGCCGGCAGCAAACGCGGCACCCACCTCGCGCTGAGCCTGGAGCGGCTCGACGCGCTGGTCACCGCCGCCGGTGGTTCGGTGCAGCGCATCGGACTGTCGGCGACGGTGAACCCGGTGGACACGGTGGCGTCGTTCCTGGGCGGTGACCGGCCGGTGACGGTCGTCAACCCGCCCGCGCACAAGCTGTGGGACGTGCACGTGCGGTCGGTGGTGCCCGACTTCCGGGAACCGCCCGAGATCGGGCCGGTGACCGGTCCGGACGCCGACCCCGGAGCCGGCCCCGACGACGACAGCGGCACCGGGGGCGTCCCGCTCGATGACGCGCTCGTCGGCCCCTCCCTGATCGGCGAGGGCGTCGGCGGGATCACGGACGCCGGATCCGGACGCCGCGTCGCCTCCGGGGTGGACCGCGAGTCCGCCCTGCCGCAGCAGAAGTCCGTGTGGCCCCACGTGCAGCGGGCGATCTACGACCAGGTCATGGACAACCGGTCGACGCTCGTCTTCGTCAACGCCCGCCGGACCGCCGAACGGTTGACCGGCGCGCTCAACGAACTCTGGGCCGAGGAGCATGATCCGGAGTCGCTGGCGGCCCCGACCCGTCGCGACCCCGCGCAGCTCATGGCACAGTCCGGGTCGGTCGCCGCCCCGCCGCAGGTCATCGCCCGGGCCCACCACGGGTCGGTGTCCAAGGACGAACGGGCGGACATCGAACAGCAGCTCAAGGAGGGGTCGCTGCGGTGCGTGGTCGCGACCTCCTCGCTGGAACTCGGTATCGACATGGGCCTGGTGGACCATGTCGTGCAGGTCGGTGCGCCACCGAGCGTCTCCTCGGCGGTGCAGCGCTGCGGCCGCGCCGGACACACGGTCGGTGCGGTCTCCCGGGCGACCGTGTACCCGCTGCACCGGCAGGACGCCGAGGCCGCGACCGTCATCGTCGACCGGATGCTCGCCGGTGACCTCGAACCGCTGCACATCGTCGCCAACGCCCTCGACGTCCTGGCGCAGCAGACCGTGGCCGCCGCCGCGCAGGTCGCCGCGACCGGCGGGGAGCCGCTGGGGGTGGAGGAGTGGTTCCGCACCGTCCGCCGCGCCCACCCCTACGCCGCACTGCCGCGGGAGGCCTTCGACGGGGTGGTGGAGCTCGTCAGCGGCCGGTACCCGTCCACCGACTTCGCCGACCTGCGGCCCCGGGTGGTCTACGACGCGACGGCCGGCACCCTCGAAGCGCGTCCCGGTGCCCAGCGGGTCGCGGTGACCAGCGGCGGGACGATCCCGGACCGGGGACTGTTCGGCGTCTTCCTGCCCGCCGACAGTGGCAATGAGGGCGGTCGCCGGGTCGGTGAGCTCGACGAGGAGATGGTCTACGAGTCGCGGGTCGGCGACGTGTTCACGCTCGGGGCGTCCTCCTGGCGCATCACCGAGATCACCCGCGACCAGGTCATCGTCACCCCCGCGGCCGGCCACACCGGTCGGCTGCCGTTCTGGGTGGGGGATGCGGAGGGGCGTCCGGCGGAACTCGGCCCGGTCCTCGGGGCGGCACGACGTGCCTGGGGCACCGGCGGGACCGGGGACCTGCGGGCGGCGTCCTTCCTCGACGACAACACCCGGGCCAACCTCGACGCCTTCTACACCGGCCAGCGGGAGGCGACCGGGGTGCTGCCCGACGAGCGCACCATCCTCGTCGAACGGTTCCACGACGAGGTCGGGGACTGGCGGGTCGTCGTCCACTCACCGTGGGGCCGGTCGGTGAACGCCCCGTGGGCGCTGGCGATCGGGGCGGCCCTGTCGCGGCGGTCCGGTATCGACGCGATGGCCGTCGCCGGCGACGACGGCATGGTGCTGCGGCTGCCGTACACCGAGGATCCGCCCGGGGTGGAACTGCTCACCGGCGGGGACGGCGGGGACACGGCGCCGGTGGTCAACGAGGTCACGGACGCGGTCGGGTCCTCGGCCCTGTTCGCCGGCCGGTTCCGGGAGTGCGCGGCCCGGTCGCTGCTGCTGCCGCGGCGCAACCCCGGTAAACGTCAGCCGCTGTGGCAGCAGCGGCAGCGTGCCGCGCAACTGCTCGACGTCGCCCGCCCGCACCCGGAGTTCCCGGTGATGGTCGAGACCATGCGGGAGTGCCTCCGGGACGTCTACGACCTGCCGGCGTTGGAGAAGATCGTCGCCGCCGTCGGATCGCGGCAGTTGCGCGTCGCCGAGATCACAACGGACGCCCCCTCGCCGTTCGCCGAATCACTGCTGTTCAGCTACACCGGGGCGTTCCTCTACGAGGGGGACTCGGCCGAGCGCGCCGCCGCCCTGTCGGTGGATCCCGCGCTGCTCGCCGCGGTCCTCGGGCAGCGGGGTGAGGGCCTGCTGCTCGATCCTGAGGTGGTCGCCGACATCGTCGCCGGTCTGCAGTGGCGTGCCGACGGTCGCCGTGCGCGGTCCGCCGAGCAGGTCGTCGACATGCTGCGGGTGCTCGGCCCCCTGACCCCCGACGAGGTGGCACGGCGGATCGACCCGGCGGTGCCCGACGGGGTGGCTGCGGTGACCGTACAGGTGCGGGAGATGATGCCGCGCCGGGTCTTCGAGGTGAAGGTCGGCGGCACGGTGCGCTGGGCTGTCGTGGAGGACGCCCCGTTGCTGCGTGACGGCCTGGGTATCCCTGTCCCGCCCGGGGTGGCGGCCCCGCTGGAGACCGTGCCGGACGCCGTGGACCAGCTCGTCCTGCGCTGGGCGCGGACCCGTGGACCGTTCACCGCCGCCGAGGTCTCGACGGAGTTCGGGCTCGGGGTGGCGACCGCGGACGCCCTGGCCCGCCGCTGGGTCAGCGGACACCGCCTGGAGTCCGGGACATTCCTGACGGAGAGCGCGGACGCGGCGGACACTGCGGGGACGGACCGTGCCACCCAGTATGTCGACACCGGCGTGCTGCGCCGGTTGCGCGCCGCCACCCTGGCGAAGGCCCGGGGATCCCTGGAACCGGTGAGCCGGCAGACCTACGCCGCCTTCCTGGAATCCTGGCACGGCCTCGGCGCCGGGGAACCCGAGGACCTCGCCACGGTCATCGAGCAGCTGGCCGGGGTACCGCTGCCGGCGAGCGCCTGGGAGACGGTCGTCCTGCCCGCCCGGATCCCGGCGTACCGGCCCGCCGACCTCGACGACCTCATCGCCGCCGGGGAGGTCGTGGTCGTCGGTGCCGGCGCCGTCTCGCCCACCGACCCGCTGGTCATGCTGCTGCCCGCCGATCTCGCCCCGCTGCTCGTCGGTGCGGGTCCGGAGGTCGACGGTGCGGCGGTGGGGCCGGTCGCCCAGCTGGTCCGTGACCGGGTGGCCGGCGGCGGAGCCTTCCTCGCCGCCGAGATCGGCCGGGCGCTGGGGGAGGGCAGCGGTGGCAGTGGCGGCAGTGGCGGCCGTGGCGGCGCTGACCCGGCAGCCGGCGTCAGCCACGACGCGGTGGACGCCGCCGTGCGGGAACTGTTCGACGCCGGCGTGCTCATGCCGGATTCCTTCGCCGCCGTCCGCGCCCGGCTGGCCGGAACCGGCATCACCGACACCGTCGGGTCCCGCGGTGGGGCCGGAGCGGCGGGGAAAGGGGCGCACAAGGCACCCCGGCGCAACCGGGGTCGCGGGTCCGCGGCGCGGCTGCGCATGGGACGCACCACGTTCGCTCAGACGGTGAAGTCCGAGGAGGTCCGGGCGCGGCGGGCGGCGATGAACGCCCACGCCGGCGTCCCCGGGCGCTGGTCCCTGGTCCCCGCGCCCGGTGGTGCGGTGACCGACCGGGCCATCGCCCGCGGTGAAGCGTGGCTCGACCGGTACGCCGTGGTGACCCGGGGTTCCGTGATGGCCGAGCACGCCGAGGGCGGGTTCGCCGCCGCGTACCGGATGCTCACCGCCTGGGAGGACAACGGCACCGTGCTGCGCGGCTACATCATCGACGGGCTCGGCGGGGCGCAGTTCGCGTCCCGGGAGGTCATCGACCGGTTGCGGCAGCTCGAGGAGGAACCGGACGCCGCGGAGGCGGGGGACCCCGTGGTGCTCGCCGCCGCCGACCCGGCGAACCCGTTCGGCGCGGCGGTCCCGTGGCCGGAGACCGGCGACGGCGGCTCCCCGGAGCAGCCGGGCCAGTCGGGGCACGCCACCCGCCAGACGCACCCGACCCGTGCCGCCGGGGCGCTCGTCGTCATCCGGGACGGGGTGCTGCTCGCCCACCTCACCCGGGGTGGGCGGCATGTGCAGCTGTTCTCCCGGCCGAACCTGACCGGGGAGCCGGGGACCCCCGACCCGGCGGATGTCGCGGCGGTGGTCGGCCGGCTCCGGTCCCTGGTGCACGACGGCAGACTGTCCCCGGTGGCCGTGGAGAAGGTCAACGGCACCGACGTCATGTCCCTGGCCCCCGCAGACCGCCGGGCGTGGACCGAGGCGGGGGCCCGGTTCACCCCGAAGGGGCTCCTCGTGCGGTGAGCGGTGCGGTGAGCGACCCGGCCCGGAAGCTTCAGTGGTGGGTGGCCGGGCCGTCGGTGTCCCCGACCAGCGAGCCGCGAAGGGATCGGGGTTATCACGGATACCAATTCTTGGTAGTGTCTGGCCATGGCCAAGAACACCTCCATCAGCCTCGATGACCACTTCGCGGATTTCCTGTCCCACGAGGTCGCCTCTGGGCGCTACCGGTCGGCCAGTGATGTGGTCCGTGCGGCACTCCGGATGCTGGAGGACCGGGAAACCCAGATGTCCGCACTCCGCACAGCGCTTGCTGTCGGTGAAGCCAGCGGAGAGCCCGAACCTTTCGACTTCGACGCCTTCATCAGGGACAGGAAAGCGTAGCGGACCGTGGGCATCTACCGGCTCACTCCGGCAGCGCAGCGCGACCTTTCCTCGATCTGGGACTACACGGAAGATCGTTGGGGCATTCTTCAGGCGGAGAACTACGTGACGGAGATCAGACGGGCGATCGAGTGGATTGCCGATGACCCGACCCGAGGTCGTTCCTGCGATGAGATTCGGCCGGGGTACCGTCGGTACAGCACCGGCAGTCATCTGGTGTTCTACCGCGGAACCACTGACGGAGTGGACGTGATGAGGATCCTCCACCAGCGGATGGATCCGACGCTTCACCTGTGATGTGCAGGTTCTGAGGACCGGGATCAGTGGCCGGGATCAGTGGACTGTCGACAACGTAAAGGAGCGGCGCATGCCCGAGGGCGATTCTGTCCTGCAGCTGTCGAACCGTATGCAGTGGATGGCCGGCCGCACCCTCACCCGCTCCGACATCCGCGTCCCCCGGTTCGCCACCGAGAACCTCGTCGGCCGCACCGTCACCGCTGTCTGGCCGTACGGGAAGCACCTGTTCATGGACATCGGCGGGCGCGTCCTGCACACCCACCTGAAGATGGAGGGCGTGTGGTCGATCCATGTCGCCGGCACCCGGTGGCGGCGTCCCGGCCACACCGCACGGGTTGTCCTGCGGTTCGCCCCCCAGCATCCCGGCGGCCCGGAGATCGAGGTCGTCGGGCACAGTCTCGGGTTCGTGCGGCTCTTCGACCGGGCGGACTACGACGGGGTGGTCGGCCATCTCGGCCCCGACATCCTCGCCCCCGACTTCCCGGACGCCGCCTTCGGCCGTGACGAAGCGCTGCGCCGCATCCTGGCGCGTCCGGAACGCAGCATCGGCGCGGCCCTGCTCGACCAGCGCAATGTCGCCGGGATCGGTAACGAGTACCGGGCGGAGGTCTGCTTTCTCGGCGGGGTGGACCCGCGGCGTTCGGTCGGATCGGGGGCGGACGCCACGGCGACCGCGGCACACCTGCTGGACCTGTCGCGCCGGGTGATGTGGGAGAACCGGCTGGAGCCACGACGCCTGTTCACCGGGGACCGGCGTCCGGGCATGGGCAACTACGTCTTCGGTCGCGCGGAGAAGGCCTGCCGGCGCTGCGGGTCACCGGTCCACAAGGGTTTCCTTGGCGGGGTGGACGCCGACGGTGACGAGGGGGAGCTGGAGCGCGTCATCTGGTGGTGCCCGGTCTGCCAGCCGTGCTGAGCCCCCGCCGGTTGACGGTCCCATGGTGGTCCGTCGCCCCGTCGCCCCGTCGCCCCGTCGCTCGTCGTGCGGTCGCCGTGGAGCCTGTCGCCCCGTCGTGCGGTCTCCGTGGAGCCTGTCGCCCCGCCACTCGTGAACCCCGTGCCGCAGGTGTACGTCGAGAGGGTGGCCAGCGAGGCTGAGACCACCCGGTCGACGTACACCCGGGAGACTCGCCGGCGTGCGGCGGGGAGAGGCAGCGTGCGGCGAGTTGCGGTGGGTGCGGCGGGGCGCGAAGGTGTCCGGCACGGTCCGCCCCGGTCGTCACCTGTTCCGCAGCGCCCTCATGATCGCCTTCACCACGAGATCCCGCATGTCCCCGGGGCAACGCAGATGGGACTTGTTGAACCGGATGACCTCCCAGCCCAGGTCCCGCAGGGCATGGAACTGATTGAAGTCCACCTCGGTCTGTGTCCCCTCGGTGTGATGCCCGCCGTCGTAGTACAGGGCGATCTTCAGCTCCGGGCATCCCAGGTCAGGCAGGGTTCTCGGCGTCCACCCACGCGTCGAATCCGGCAGCAGATCGACCCGGATCTGCGACTGCCAGCGGTAGGGCTCCGGCAGCAGGTCCCGGACGATCAACCGCATCACCGTCTCCATCGGTGACTGGGCGCCGTCATCGGCCAGTCCCAGCAGCCGGGTCAGGGACTTCCGCGGGAGGACGCCGTGCGCCGCCGACCGGATCCCGTCACGGGTGACCCAGGTGCACTGGGCGAAGGCGTCCAGGAACTGGACCGCGCATACCTCATTCCCGGTCAGGTCGGGGACGTCGTGGCACCACCAGGTGTGACGGCCGTGGAGGATCGTCCACAGACACTGGACGGCCGCAACCGGAGGTGCCGCCACCTTCAGGTCCGGGAAAAGCGGGCACGGTGTGCAGGTCTCCAGGTCCGGAGGCAGCGGTCGGAATACCGGACGCAGCGGGGTCTGCGCAGCAGATGTCGAGATCAGTGATCCGCTGCGGCGTTGTCCGGCGAGCAGGAGCACGGGCGCGGAATCTCCCCAGTCCGGTCTCAACCCGTGTATGTCGGCGGCCTGCCAACCGCCGATGACGGCGTCCGGGTGGTTGATGTGGTTCGCCCGGGCGCGGGTCACACCGTCGAATCCGAAACCACCGTGGGCGGACGGGTCATGGCCGTCGGGTGTGGGGACGACCACGCCCCGCGCGACCGCCGTGAAATCCTGTCGGAGTTTCCAGTCGGTGACCGTACCCTCCGCGGCGAGTACGGTGCGCTTCACCGGGATGACAGTCGGCATGGTCCGTCGGGTGTAGTCGGGACCCCGGCCGGGTGATGGGGGCGGTAGGGGTGGTTGCCGGTCGTCCCCTGTCCGGTCGCGGGATCCTGGTCCGCGCCAGTTCTGTTGTCGTGTTCCCCGCTGGCCCCGCTGGCTCCGCTGATGCTGCCGACCCCGCGGCTGTCCGCCGTTCCCCATGAGTTGTCTCCGATTCCCGGTGCCTGTCCCGGCACCTGTGCAACGCAGCACACCACGGAATCCCGGAACTGTCGAGGAACTGTCGGGAATCGGGCATGGCCTGTGGACAACTCCCGTCCGATTTCGCCCGACCCCTGTGGACAAGTCCCCGTCGGTGTCTCTGCCGATGGCTCGTCTGTGCCCCGTCGGCGTCCTGCCGACCCCGTCACGTCCAGGTGTGCGTCGGGAGGGTGGTCAGCGAGGCTGAAACCACCCAGTCGACGTACACCTGGCGGGGCGGGGGAGCGGAGAGGCAGGGAGGAGAGCGGTTCGGGAGAGGCGCCGGGGAGGAGCGGGGCTCGGGACGCGCCGGGACGCGCCGGGACGCAGCCCGCCCGGCTACCGGACGCGGCGGGAGCGGATGAACTGCACCAGTTCGTCGGTGGAGGTGTCGCCCGACTCGACCGGGCCGGTGCCGCTGAGGACGGGCAGCAGGTCCGTCGCCTTCTTCTTGCCCAGCTCGACACCCCACTGGTCGAAACTGTTGATGCCCCACACCACACCCTGCACGAACACAATGTGCTCGTAGAGGGCGATGAGGGCGCCCAGGACCCGGGGGGTGAGCTTGTCGGCGAGGATCGTCGTCGACGGACGGTTGCCCGGCATGACCTTGTGGGGGATCAGCTTCTCGTCGACCCCGGCCTCCCGCAGCTCCTCGGCGGTGCGGCCGAAGGCCAGGACCTTCGTCTGCGCCAGGAAGTTCGCCAGCAGCATGTCGTGCATGCTCGTCGTCCCGTCGGCGGCGGGGAGATCGTCGTGCGGATTGATGAAGCCGATGAAGTCGGCGGGGATGAGGTGGGTGCCCTGGTGCAGCAGCTGGAAGAAGGCGTGCTGTCCGTTGCAGCCCGGCTCACCCCAGTAGATCTCCCCGGTCTCCGTGTCGACCAGAGAGCCGTCCAACCGCACGGACTTGCCGTTGGACTCCATCGTCAGCTGCTGCAGGTAGGCGGGGAACCGGCCGAGGTCCTGCGCGTACGGCAGTACCGCGTGGGACTGGGCGCCGAGGACGTCGGTGTACCAGACCCCCAGCAGCCCCATGAGGACCGGCACGTTCATCTCGAGCGGCTCGGAGGAGAAGTGGTCGTCGACATCGTGGAAACCGGCGACGAACTCCATGAAGTCCCGCGGTCCGATGGCGGCCATCAGGGACAGCCCGATGGCGGAGTCCACCGAGTAGCGACCGCCGACCCAGTCCCAGAAGCCGAACATGTTGGCGGTGTCGATCCCGAACGCGGCGACCTCCTCGGCATTCGTCGACACGGCCACGAAATGCTTCGCCACGACCGCACGCACGGCGTCCTCGTCGGAGGTGTCGGTGCCGAGCTGCCGGAGCAGCCAGCGGCGGGCGGCGTGCGCGTTGGACAGGGTCTCCGAGGTGGTGAAGGTCTTCGAGGAGACGACGAACAGGGTGGACTCCGGGTCCAGGCCCTCGAGGGTCTCGATGAGGTCGGTGGGATCCACGTTCGAGATGAAGTGCGGCCGGATCCCGGCGGTCTGGTAGGGGCGCAGTGCCCGCGCCGCCATGTCGGGGCCCAGGTCGGAACCGCCGATGCCGATGTTCACGACCTCCTTGACGGTGTGGCCGGTGGACCCCCGCCACGTCCCTGACCGCAGCGCCCGGGCGAAGTCCCGCATCCGGCCGAGCACGTCGTGGACGTCGGCGGCGACATCCTGGCCGTCGACGGTGAGGTCCTGTTCGACGGGGATACGCAGTGCGGTGTGCAGGACCGCACGGTCCTCGGTGACGTTGATGTGCTCACCGGTGAACATGGCGGTGCGGCGCTGCTCCACCCCGGCGGCACGGGCGACGGCGGTGAGCCGCTGCAGCAGCCCCGGGTCCACCAGGTTCTTCGAGAGGTCCACGTGGAGCGGGCCGACGTCGAAGGTGAGGTCACCGGCCCGGCCGGGGTCGTCGGCGAAGAGGTCCCGCAGAGTGGTCTCCCGGAACCGGGGCGCCTGCGTCACCAGGGCCTCCCATTCCGGGGTGGTCGTGATGCTGGGTGTCGCCACGTCGGTTGTCCGCCTTTCGGGTGATCAGGTGAAGTCGGGGTGAGTCAGGGTGAATCGGGTAGGTCGGGGTGGAACTGTCGGGGAAACTACTGGTCCACGCTAGCTGAAGTGGCCGCGCCGGGGCGGAGGGCCGCGAGCACCGCGTCCTGCAGCCGCCCGTTGCTGCCGACCGCGGAGCCGCCGTGCGGACCGGCGGTGCCGTCGAGGGAGGTGAAGGTGCCGCCGGCCTCCCGGACGATGATGTCGAGGGCCGCGAGGTCCCACAGGTTCACCTCGGGTTCGGCGGCGACGTCGACGGCGCCCTCGGCGACCATGCAGTAGGACCAGAAGTCACCGAAGCCGCGCAGTCGCCAGGCGGAATCGGTGAGGGCGATGAGTTCGTCGCGGCGTCCGACGACCTTCCAGCCCTCGAGGGAGGACAGGGAGATCGAGGCGTCCGCGATGTCGGCGACGCCGGAGACGTGCATCGGTCGGGCGTCGGCGGCGCCGGTGGCGCCGAAGGTGCGCCACGCGCCCATGCCGTCGGCGGCCCACCAGCGCCGTGCCAGCGCCGGCGCGGAGACCACACCGACGACGGGGACGCCGTCGACGAGCAGGGCGATGAGGGTGGCCCACACCGGCACCCCGCGGACGTAGTTCTTCGTGCCGTCGATGGGGTCGACCACCCACTGCCGGCCGCTGAACTCGGCGTCCCCGCCGAACTCCTCGCCCAGGACCGCGTCCCCGGGGCGCTGCACCGCGAGGAGATCGCGGATCTTCTGCTCGGTGGCGGTGTCCGCGTCGGAGACGGGGGAGAGGTCCGGTTTCGCATGGACCTCCAGGTCAGCGGCCTCGAAGCGGTCCATGGTGAGGGCGTCCGCACTGTCGGCGAGGGTGAGGGCCAGGGTGAGGTCCTCGGCGTAGGGGGAGGTCGGGGTCGTCATGGTCCCCAGGATAGGCGGGGCGCCCCGGCCGCGCAGCGGAGGGTACTGGTGTCAGGAGTAGGCCTTGACGGCCATGACGACGACGGCGACGGTGATGACGACCGAGGCGGTGAGGAAGCTCTTGTAGGCGTTCTTCTCCTCGTAGGCGCGCGCGGAGACCATGCCGTAGAGCCCGCCGAACAGGCCGACCAGGGAGGGGGCGAGCAGGATCCAGGTGCCGAATTCGGAGCGGCGCCAGCCGATGGTCGCGTCACTGCCGGCGGTGAGCATGACGATGAGGCTGATGACGGTGAGGACGGCGCCGACGGATGCGAGGATCCGGGCGCCGCGCTTACCTTCCTCCGCGGTGGAGACGGGGGCGGTGGCGGTCGGGGTTCCGGGGCCCTCGCCGAAGGTCAGGTCGGGGCTGTCCGGGGTGTCGCTCATGGAGAGACTCGCTTTCTGTGCGGGAAAAAGAAACGGGGTGAGTATAGCCGCATAAGATCATCGTGTGACTGTCACCCCGGAAGCCCTTCTCGCCTGGCTCGCCCTCCCCGTCGATCCCGCCCGGCTGCCGGACGCCCTCGCCGCCCTCCGGTCCGCCGGGGATGCCGGCGATCCCGTCCTCGACTGGTTGGCGGACACCGCCGACCCGGAGAAGGACCAGCGCGCCGTCTCCGAGGTCCGGTTCCCCGCCCCGGAGGACGCCTGGACGGGCGTCGCCCTCCTCCTCGGCCACATCCAGCTGCTCGACCACGTCAACGAGGCGTGGAACCGGAACCGAGCACAGGAGGGGTCCCTGCCCCGGCCGTCGCTCGACGTCGTGTCGGAGGCCGACCGGCTCGACCCGTCCGTCACCGCCGGCGCCGGGTCCGAACTCGGCCCGGCGCTCGCCGGTGCACTGACCGCCGCAGCCGCCGCGCTGCGGGCCGCCCACGCGCTGGAGCCGCTCTCCGTGGCGTCCCGCAGGTCGTTGCGGGCCGCGGTCGACGGTCTGCGGGACGGTGCTCCGCGGCGGTGGACCGGGTGGGCGTTCGGGGCGCTGGCACGCCGGACCGCCGAGGCCGGACGCCCCGACGTGTGGCAGGAGGAGGTCGGACACCTCATCACCTGGACCACGGTCGGCGGCGGGGACTGCCCGGCGGACCTCGCCCGGCTCGTCGCCGGGTATGCGGCGGCCGTCGTCGGGGCGGATTCCCGCTGGGAGCGCGCCGACCGGACGCGGCGGCAGGCCGAGATGCTCCTGGACCTCGCCGCCGGCGGTGACGGTGCCACCGGTGCCACCGATGCCACGGGCAACGACGGTGCCACCGATGCCACCGATGCCACCGATGCAGCGCGGCTCCGGCTGGCCCTGGCCTACCTCCGCAACGACGACCTGTGCACCGATGACGAGGCGGGCCGCTGGGTCGACGTCGCCGACACCGTGGTCCTCGACCTCGTCGGCCGCCTCGGCTACGACGGGGTGAACGCCACACTGGCGGAGTGCGGGAATCTGCTGCTCGCCACCGGCACGCCACCGGAGCGGGTGTCGCAGTCGCTGCGTCGGTGGGGAACCGCGGCGCAGCAGCGGGACATGCTCGACCTCACGGTGGCCTCCTCGGTCGATGACGTGGTGCGCCACCTCGCCGAGCAGGCGACCGACACCACCGACACCACCGACACCACCGACACCGCCACCGCAGCCCCGGCGCAGCCGTCCCCGGCGGTGCTCCCCGGAACACCCCGCGGCGTCCCGGCCGGTCTGTACGGCGGGGACTTCCGGGACCGGGTGCAGGCGCTGGCCGACGAGGTCGGCGGCTGGGCGTTCACCGGCGTCCTCGCCGCCGACGACCGGGAATTCCACGCGGCACTGACGGCCTGCGCCGAGATGTACACCCGGGGCGTCCACGACCCGGTGGAGATCGTCCGGGAACAGTCGGTGATCTTCGCCCGCCGGATGATCGGCGGCCTCGGCCGCCGCGGCGAGCACGCGGAGGCGGACCGGTGGACCCGGCAGGTCCTCACCGACACCGCCGAACTGACCTCCCCGCGCTGCGTGCGGGCGCGCGTCATCGCCCTGTGGGAGCTCGCCCACAGCACCCCTGACCCGGCCGAACACGACCGGGCGATGGCCGACCTCGCCGCGGCCCTCGACGGCAACGACGCCGACTACGCCGTCTGCTACCGCGCCCACCTCACCGGTGAACGCGCCGCGGCCATGCCCCCGGGCCCCTCCCGGGTCGTGGAGATGGTCCGCGCACTGGACCTCCTCGTGCAGGCCGAACAGCTCGAGGAATGGGAGGAGACCGACTGGCCCCGGCTGATCCTCGCCACCGCCCCCGACGTCATCGACGAAGCCCGGCAGGTCGGGGACGCCGCGGCGATGGTGCATGCCGCCGCAGTTTTCGTCACCTGGCTCGACGACCCGGTGCCGGGCGGGCAGCTCCACGTGCTGACCTACCGGGTACGGCGCGAACTCGCCGTCATCCCCGCCGGTACCGACAGCCGCCTGCTCACCCGGCGGGACGCCCTCGTCGCCCGCGCCGGCACGGTACTGGACGCCGCGGCGCCGCCGGTCCGTGCCTTCGCTGCGGCGGCGGACCGGTTCGCCGCGCAGGCCGACCACTGGCGCGTGGACCACGGCCATGACCTGACGGGGGCGCGGGAGGCGGTCGCCGAGGCGTCCGGCATCCTGCCCGTCCTCGCGGAGACCGAGGGTGATCTGACGACCGGCAGCGGCGGCATCCTCGCCGAGGAGGTCCGCCTGCTCCTCCGCGACACCTTCCGGGCGGAGGATCTGCCGGCGGCGACCGCGGCCTCGGCGATGTACCTGGCGGGGCGGTTGTACGAGGTCGACGAGGGCGGCCCCGACATGGTCGGCGCCCTGGTCGACCTCGCCGCCGACCCGGCGGGCTTCCTCACCTGCCGCGACCACGACCTGGTCCGCGAGGTGTACGGCCTGCTGGAACCGCTGCTCGACGAGGACCGGGACCGGGCGGCACTGCCCGGGTTCCGGCGGATGGCGAAGAACGCGGCGCGCCGGGGCAGGGGACTGTTCCGGCGCTGAGGCCGGTCAGTCGACTGCGTTGAGGATCTCCGCCGCGCGGTCCAC
Organism: Drosophila nannoptera; assembly: GCA_020883555.1. Lineage (NCBI taxonomy): Eukaryota > Metazoa > Arthropoda > Insecta > Diptera > Drosophilidae > Drosophila > Drosophila nannoptera. Next base: position 408,153 of record JABVZY010000437.1, on the reverse strand, counting down.
ACTCGCCGGTGCGCCGGCGATGGTCCACCGCTTGCCGGCGGCCGTGACCTGCACGACCTTTCCGCCGGCACCCTCGACGAGACCGCGGCCGGGCAGCAGGTCCCAGGCGGGCAGACTGTGCTGCATCCAGCAGCCGATGTTGCCCTGGGCGACGGTGCCGAGGTCGACGGAGGCGGACCCCATCCAGCGCACCGTCGCGAACTCCCGGACGACCGCGGTGTAGGCCGCGGCGACGGTGGGGTCGGCGATGTCGGTGGGGTGGAGGTAGCCGGCCAGGCAGGTCTGCTCCGGGGTGACGTTGCGCTCCGGGCTGTCGAGCCGGGCGACCTCCCGGTTGTCGATGCTGGTTGCCAGATCAGCCCCTCCGAACCAGGTGTAGCCCATCGCCGGGCGGTGGACGGCGCCGAAGTGGAGGACGTCCGGGGCGTCCGGATCCCCCTCGACGAGGGCGAGGGCGGAGCACCAGTAGTCGGAGCCGGTCGTGAAGTTGTAGGTGCCGTCGACCGGGTCGATGACCCAGGTGCGTCCGGACAGGGAGGGGTGGGCGGTGCCCTCCTCGCCGAGCAGACCGTCATCGGGACGCAGCGTGCGCAGGGCGGTGGCGACGAACTCCTCGGCGGCGGTGTCCGCGGCGGTGACGACGTCGGAGACGGAGGTCTTGTACTCGGTGGTCAGGCCCGCCTCCCGCATCCGCCAGGCGAGGCGTCCGGCGTTGTAGACGAGGGCCTGCGCGAGGGCGGCGTCATTGTCGCCGTCGTGGGCGATGATGAAGGTCTTGGTGATGGCCTGGAGTGCTTCGGCGGGGAGCGGGGAACTCATGGTCTCCTATTGTGCCGCCCGTGCCGACGGACCGCAGCAGTGGGGTGAGTAGACTCGGGGACCATGCAACCGGACGTGACCGCAGCGATCGACGACATCGACAGCACCCTCACCACCATCGAGAAGGTGCTCGACCTGGACGAACTGGACGCACAGGTCCGCGAGCTCGAGGCGCAGGCCTCCGACCCGTCCCTGTGGGACGACCCGGACCACGCCCAGCAGGTCACCAGCCGGCTCAGCCACGTGCAGGGCCGGCTGAAGAAGGTCCGCGGGCTGCGCTCCCGGCTCGACGACCTGCCGGTGATGTACGAGATGGCGGAGGAATCCGAGGGGGAGGACGCCGCCGAGGCGAAGGAACTGGCGGACACCGAACTCGGTGAGCTCAAGGAGGCGGTCGACTCGCTGGAGGTCACCACCATGCTCTCCGGCGAGTACGACGACCGCGAGGCCGTGGTGAACATCCGCTCCGCCGCCGGCGGTGTGGACGCCGCGGACTGGGCCGAGATGCTCATGCGCATGTACACCCGTTGGGCCGAGAAGAACGGCCACAAGGTGGAGGTCTACGACATCTCCTACGCGGAGGAGGCGGGCATCAAGTCCGCGACCTTCGTCGTCCACGGCGACTACATGTACGGCACTCTGTCGGTGGAGCAGGGGACGCACCGGCTGGTGCGCATCAGCCCGTTCGACAACCAGGGCCGGCGCCAGACCTCCTTCGCCGAGGTCGAGGTGCTGCCCGTGGTGGAGCAGTCCGACCACGTCGACATCGACGAGAACGATGTCCGGGTGGACGTCTACCGCTCCTCCGGCCCGGGCGGCCAGTCGGTGAACACGACCGACTCGGCGGTGCGCTTGACGCACATCCCGACCGGTATCGTGGTGACCTGCCAGAACGAGAAGTCGCAGATCCAGAACAAGGCATCCGCTATGCGCGTCCTCGCCGCGAAGCTGCTGGAGCGCAAGCGCCAGGAGGAGGCTGCGGAGATGGACGCCCTGCGTGGCGACGGCTCGAACTCCTGGGGCAACCAGATGCGGTCCTACGTGCTGCACCCGTACCAGATGGTCAAGGACCTCCGGACGAACTACGAGGTCAACGATCCGCAGAAGGTGCTCGACGGGGACATCGACGGGTTCCTCGAGGCGGGCATCCGCTGGCGCATGGCGGAGCAGCAGGGGGAGAACGCGTAGGCGTCCGGTTCCGTAGCCTGCGCGGCGTTCCGAGCTGACCCGGATCTGACGGATCTGTCCGGTGGATCGCGCAGATCCGGGTCAACTCGGGACATGGGCAGCGCCGGCATGCCGGCACGCCGTCAGCACCGCCCGGCACGCCGGCAGTACCGGCCGGGTGCGACCGCTACCTGCCCAGGTCCTGCTGGACGACCGGGGCGAGCCGTGCGACGAGGTCGTCGAGGGGGACGTCCACGAGTGCCGGGATGCGCAGCACATAGCGGCACACGGCGACGCCGAGGATCTGCGGGGCGGCCAGGGGGATCCGGGAGATCCGGGCGACGGTCGCCGGGTCGACCGAACGACCCCTGAGTGACGCGACCATGGTCTCGACGAACAGCGGGGCGAGGTTCTCGTTGCTGACCGCGGAGCGGAACAGGGTCTGCAGCATCGGGCCGGTCTCCTCCGATTCCCAGAGGTCGAAGTAGGTGCGGACCAGGCGTTCGCCGAGGTGGTCGGCCGGTCCGGTGAGGGCGTCGAACATTTTCCGGGGGACGTCGCTGCGGTCGACGACGGCGGTGGTGAACAGTTTCTCCTTGCTGCCGAAGAAGTGGCGGACCAGGCCGGGGTCGACGCCGGCCTGCCTGGCGATGGCCCGGACCGAGGTGGCGTCGTACCCCCGGTCGGCGAACATCTCCAGCGCGGTCGTGAGGATCTGTTCCCGGGTGCCGGAGTCCCCGGTGCGGCGTCCGGGCCTGCGGTCTGCGTCCTGACCAGCCATGATGCAATAATTCCTCACATGGGGAAATAGGGGTACACTTCCGGTCAGGTTATACCGCATACCCAGACAAGGACGCCCCATGGCAACGACAGACCCGGTCATCGACATCCACGGTCTCGTGAAGATGTTCGGCACCTTCCGGGCCCTCGACGGCCTCGACCTCACCGTGGAACGCGGCGAGGTCCACGGCTTCCTCGGGCCCAACGGCGCCGGCAAGTCCACCACCATCCGCGTCCTGCTCGGGCTGCTGCGCTCCGACGGCGGGACGGTCCGCCTGCTCGGCGGCGACCTGTGGACGGACACCACCGCACTGCACCGGCGCCTCGCCTACGTCCCCGGCGACGTCACCCTCTGGCCCGGCATGAGCGGTGGGGAGGCCATCGACCTGCTCAGCGACCTGCGCGGCGGACTCGACGAGACCCGTCGGAAGCACCTGCTCGACCGCTTCGAACTCGACCCCACGAAGAAGGGCCGCCAGTACTCCAAGGGCAACAGGCAGAAGGTCGCCCTCGTCGCGGCGCTGGCCTCGGACGCCGAACTCCTCATCCTCGACGAACCGACCAGCGGCCTCGACCCGCTGATGGAGAACGTCTTCCAGGAGGAGGTCGCCGCCGCCGTCGCCCGGGGTGCGACAGTGCTGCTGTCCAGTCACATCCTCGCCGAGGCGGAGAACCTCGCCGACCGGCTCAGCATCATCCGCGAGGGTCGCATGGTGCGCACCGGGACCCTCGATGAACTGCGCGGCAACGCGCGCACCACGGTCCGCGCCACACTGGATTCCGTTCCGGCCGGACCGGACGCCGCATTCCCCGGTCTCCACGATGTCTCGGTCGACCACGGCCGTCTCACCGCCACGGTCGATCCCGCCGATCTCGGTGCGGCGATGACGGAACTGGCCGGTCGCGGCATCACGGCACTGAGTGTGGAGCCGCCGTCGCTGGAGAGCCTGTTCCTCGGGCTCTACGGCGGGGATGATGCCGCATGACCGGGACCGGACGCCTGTTCAGGGCCCTGCTGAAATATGACGGACGCCTGCTGGCGCCGTGGATCGTCATCGTCACCTTCGTCGCGGCGTCCACCCCGGTGATCTTCGGCTGGCTGTTCTCCAGCCCGCAGGACAAGATGGTGCTCGCCACGTCGATCGGCTCGAATCCGGCGCTCACGCTGATCTTCGGCACCGCCGGCGACCTCACCACCACCGACGGCTTCACCGTCTGGCGCGGCCTGACCCTCGGTGGCTTCCTCACCGCACTCGGGGTGGTCCTCGCCGTCACCCGGGCGACGCGTGCCCAGGAGGATTCGGGGCAGGCGGAACTGCTGGCGTCCGGCGTCCTGGGCAGGGGAGCCCGGCTCCTGGCGCCGGTGCTGCTCGTCGCCCTCGTCAGCCTGGTCATCGGCGTGATCGCCGGTGTGGTGACCGGACTGTGCGGTGCGGGCTGGGGGACCGCGCTGCTCATGGGTGCGACCTTCACCGCCGCCGGCTGGATGTTCGGTGCGTGGGCGGCGGTCTCCGCGCAGCTCGCCTCGGACTCGCACACGGCCAACAACCTCGGCATCGGTGTGCTGGCGGCCCTGTTCCTGGCACGCGGGGCGCTCGATGCGCTGGACGCCCCGGCCTGGACCTCGTGGGTCAATCCGCTCGGCTGGCTGTCGGAGACCCGGGCCGGCCAGTCCGATGCCCGGTGGTGGCCGCTGCTGTTCGCCGTGGTGCTCGCCCTTGTGCTGTGCGTCGTGGCGTTCCGGTTGCACGGCAGCCGGGACTTCGGGCAGGGCGTCGTCGCGACCAGACCCGGTCCGGACCACGGGAAGATCCGTGGACCGTGGGCGCTGACCTGGCGGCTGCACCGCGGCGTCATCGCGGTGTGGCTGGTCATGTTCGTCGTCCTCGGTGTGGTCTTCGGCTACATGTCGGACTCGGTGGAGGACCTGCTGGGCGGGGGCGGCGGCTTCGCGGAGGTCTTCACCGGCGGCGCCACCGACCCGTCCCTGATGACCCGGTCGTTCCTGACCATGATGCTCAGTCTGGCCGGGATCATCGCCTCGGTCCCCGGGGTGCAGATCATGAACCGGCTGCGCACCGAGGAGGAGGAGTTCCGGGTGGAGCCGCTGCTCGCCACCCCGCTGACCAGGACGCGGACGTTCCTGGCCCCGGTCGGCATGGCGCTGGTCGTGACCGGGCTGCTGATCCTCATCGCCGGGTCCGTGGCCGGTCTGTTCGTGGCGAACGGGGACAGTGGCGTGACCTTCGGCGAAACCTTCCTGCAGGCCCTGGTGACCGTGCCCGCGATCTGGGCGGTCATCGGTGTGTCGGCACTCGTCATCGGCGTCCGACCGCAGGTCAGTATCGCCGCCTGGGTCGGTGTGGTGGCGTCCTTCGGACTGACGCTGCTCGGTCCGACGTTCAAGCTGCCCGGTTGGGTGCTGGGCATCAGCCCGTTCCACCACATCCCGACCATCGGTGCCGACAGCGCGACCTGGACGGGTCTGACCGTGGTCGGCGTTGTCGCGCTCGTGCTGCTGGGGGCGGGTCTGGTCGGTTACCGGCGGCGCGACATCGTCTAGATGCTTCCGGGCCCGACCGTCACTGGCGGCGTCCCGAGCTGACCCGGATCCGGGGAATCTGTCCGGTGGATCGCGCAGATCCGGGTCAACTCGGGACACGGGCGTCCGGCACGGGCGTCCTACCCCGGATACTCCATCGGCGCGCCCGGCCCCAGCGGGATCCCGAGCGCCCACCAGGCGACGAAGAACAGGAACCAGCCGACCATCAGGGCAAGGCAGTAGGGGATGGTCATCGACATGACCGTGCCCAGCCCGGCCTTGCGGTAGTAGCGCAGCACGAAGGCGAAGGCCATCGCGAAGTAGGGGTTCATCGGGGTGACGATCGAGGTGGTCGAGTCGCCGATGCGGTAGAGCATCTGCGTGACCTCGGGGGAGAGGCCGAGATACATCATCATCGGGACGACGATCGGCGCCATCAGCGCCCACTGCGCCGACCCGGACGTGATGAGCATGTTGAGCACGCCGACCATCACCACGAAGCCGCCGAGCAGGACGACGGTCGGCAGGTTCCAGCTCTGCAGCATGTCGGAGCCCTTGATGGAGACCCACACACCGATGTTGGACGCCGAGAACCAGGCCACGAACTGCGAGACGACAAAGAAGAGCACGAGGATCGGCAGCATGGTCTCCAGGCCGCGGATCATGAAGTCGGGGATGTCGGTTGACTTCCGGACGGAGCCGACGGCCAGGCCGTAGACCACACCGAGGATGAAGAAGATCACGGCGATTGGGACCGCGATACTGGTGATCAGGGGGCTGTCCATGACGGAGCCGCCCTCGCCCTGCAGCGGGGAGCCGGAGATGAACAGCAGCGAGAAGTAGCCGGCCAGGCAGACGGCGAAGGCGACGCCGGCGAGCCGGAGGCCGCGCCGTTCGGTGGGCCGGAGCGACAGGTCCTCGATCTGGTTGCCGTCTTCGTCGGTGAAGGCGATGGTCGAGTAGTCGACGTCGGCGTGGTTGACGATCTGGTGGATCTTCCGGTCCATGAAGAACTCGGTGACCAGGGTGATGATCAGTGCGAGCACGATCGACGAGGCGATGACGAAGTAGTAGTTCGACAGCGGGTTGACCTCGTAGTCGGGATCCACGATGTGCGCGGCGGAGGTTGAGATCCCGGACAGCAGGACGTCGGTGATGTTGAGCAGGAGGGAGGCGTCGAATCCGGCGGCGGATCCGGCGAAGGCGACGATGGCGCCGACGACGGGGGAGCGGCCGAGGGCGTTGAAGGCCATGGCCCCCAGCGGGATCATGATGACGAAGATGGCGTCCGAGGCGACGGAGCCGGTGACGGCGGTGAGGGCGACGAGGAACGTGAGGGTTTTCGGACCGGTGCGGGCGACGACGGCCCGGACGGCGGCGGAGATCAGTCCGGCGTGTTCGGCGACGGCGACGCCGAGCATGACGGTGATGATGACGCCGAGTGGCGGGAAGCCGGTGAAGTTGTCGACGGCCCCGGTGACGATCTCCGTGAGTCCGTCGGCGCTGAGCAGGTTGACGACCTCGACCTTGTCGCCGGTCTGGGGGTCGGTGGCTTCCATACCGATGAGGGAGCCGAGCCAGCTGAGGATGAGCACCACGCCGCCGAGGCAGACGAAGAGCCAGAAGGGGTTGGGCAGCAGGTTGCCGACGCGCTCGATGACGCCGAGGAGGCCGGGGGTGCGCGGGTGCCGGTTTTCGGCGGCACCGGGCGGGACGTCGGGCGGTCCTGCGTCATGGGTGAGGCCTGTCGTGGTTCCGCGTCGGACCTCGTCGTGTTCTGATGTGATGTTCCGGGGCATTGCGGCAGGCTATCAAGCGCAGTGGTCGGTCCGCAGCGCGACGGTTCCTGTCGTTGTCTCAGGGCCGAGTCACACCAGTCACATGAACTTCATGAGTAACACTGGTTCCATCTGTCACACCAGTACCGGTAGAATGTTCTGCCGTGATCACATTCGAGAAGGTCAGCAAGACGTACCGGAATGCCGGACGCCCGGCGCTGAAGGACATCTCGGTGGACATCGACAAAGGGGAGTTCGTCTTCCTCATCGGCCCCTCGGGATCGGGCAAGTCCACCTTCCTGCAGCTCATCATGGCCGAGGAGCGACCCGACAGCGGCACCGTCACGGTCGGCGACCAGCAGGTCAACAGCCTGAAGAGCCGGCAGATCCCGCCGTACCGGCAACGGATCGGCTATGTCTTCCAGGACTTCCGGCTGCTCCCGAAGAAGTCCGTCTCCGACAACGTCGCCTTCGCGCTCGAGGTCATCGGCAAGGACCGCGCCGCCATCGCCAAGGCCGTGCCGGAGGCACTCGACCTCGTCGGACTGTCGGGGAAGGAACACCGGCTCCCCGACGAGCTCTCCGGCGGTGAGCAGCAGCGCGTCGCCATCGCCCGCGCCGTGGTGAACCGTCCGCTGGTGCTGCTGGCCGACGAGCCGACCGGCAACCTCGACCCGGACACGTCCGCGGAGATCATGGCGCTGCTCGCCCGGATCAACCGGGGCGGGACGACGGTGGTCATGTCCACCCACGACAATGTCGCGGTCGACTCGATGCGTCGTCGTGTCCTGGAACTGTCCAACGGAAAACTCGTCCGGGACGACGCACACGGCGTCTACGGCGTGGGAAGGTAGGGGAGTCATGCTCAGATTCGTTCTCCGCGAGGCCTTCGGCGGCCTGCGCCGTAACCTCACCATGACCGTCGCGATGGTCATCACCACCGCGATCTCCCTGGCGCTGCTGGCCACCGGTGTGCTCATCACCACCATGACCTCGGAGACCAAGGACATCTACCTCGACCGCATCGAGGTCATGGTCCAGCTCGACGACCAGACCTCGACGACGGACACCGACTGCTCCGGCGCGGAGTGTTCCGCCATCAAGCAGAAGCTCGACGACGACGACAATGTCGAGACCGTCACCTTCCGCAACAAGGACCAGAGCTACCAGCGTTTCGTGGACCTGTTCCAGGACTCGGACCCGCAGCTGGTCCAACAGACCTCGCAGGACGCCTTCCCCGCGGCCCTCCACGTCCGGCTGGCGGACCCGTTGGACACCTCGGCCATCGACAACATCCGGGACATGCCCGGTGTCGCGACGGTCGTGGACCAGGGCGATGACCTGCGCGGCGCGACGAAGAATCTCGACGGTATCCGCAACGCCAGCTTCATCCTCGCCGCGGTGCAGGCCGTCGCCGCCGTGTTCCTCATCATGAACATGGTCCAGATCGCGGCGTCCCAACGGCGCCAGGAGGTCGGCATCATGCGGATGGTCGGTGCGAGCCGCTGGTACACGCAGCTGCCGTTCATCCTCGAGGCCGCCGTCGCCGCGCTCGTCGGATCGGTGGTCGCCGTCGGGGCGCTGTTCGCCGGCAAGTCCTTCCTGCTCGACCACGCCCTGCGCTCGCTCTACGATGCCCACCTCATCGCCCGGATCAATGTGGGGGACGTGTGGCTGGTCGCCCCGTTCGTCGTCATCGCGGGTGTGGTCGTCGCCGCGGTGACCGCCGAGGTCACGCTGCGCTGGTATGTGAAAGACCAGCGCTGATCGGGTAGAATTCACCTGGTTATGGCCAAGAAGAGCACGCCGGTGGATTCCGGACTGAAAAAGGGGAAGAAGAAGGGCGGCGCCCGCGACGGGAAGTCCGGGGGCGGCCCGCTCGTCGTCGCCACCAACCGCAAGGCCCGCCACAACTACAAGATCCTCGAGACCTACGAAGCGGGGATCGCGCTGATCGGCACCGAGGTCAAGTCGCTCCGCGAGGGGAAGGCCTCCCTGGTGGACGCCTTCGCCACCGTCGACGACGGCGAGATCTGGCTGCGGAACCTGCACATCCCCGAGTACACGCACGGCACCTGGACCAACCATGCGCCGCGCCGCACCCGCAAGCTGCTCATGCACCGCGGGGAGATCGACTCGGTCATGGGCAAGGTGCGCGACGGCAACAACACCCTCGTGCCGCTCCAGATCTACTTCGTCGGCGGCAAGGCGAAGGTCGAGCTCGCGCTGGCGACCGGTAAGCAGGACTACGACAAGCGGCAGGACATCAAGCGCCGCACCGAGGAACGCGAGGTCACCCGCGAACTGGGACGCCGCATCAAGGGCATCAACGCCTGACGGGGACCACCGGAGGGGGCCGGGAACCGGACCCGGGAATTGAACCCGGGTCGGGTGCGTTGTACGGTGTAGATCCTGCCGTTGACCGAGCTTTCCGGCGGCAGGGGATGTGAGGGGTCGATCAGGTTTCGACGTCGTGCATTGAGCCAGGGGAAGCGTGCCGGTGCAGGCTGGAGACCACCGTGAGCGTCGCAGCACACTGATAAGCGCCGAGAAGAACTCTCAGCGTGACTTCGCTCTCGCTGCCTAATACAGCGGAGTGAGTCTGTCAGCCCGGATTCTGTTCCCGGTCCGGTCACTGGCATCGTTCAGGGGACTTCACCCGCCACCCGGGTCACCCGGGGTGACGGGGACATTCAAGGGTGACTGGGCTCATCGTCCGGACGTGTCCGCGTGATCCGGAGAGCCGAGCAGGGATGGTCGTGGACTGCGCACGGAGAAGCCCTGGCGAGGTCGCGACGGACCCGGGTTCAATTCCCGGCGGCTCCACCGCGACAGAGCCCCGCTGGTCACACTGACCAGCGGGGCTCTGTGCTGTCCGGTGAACGGCAGATACTGCACTCCCTGTCACCGCCGGCGGGGTCGAAACGGTGACGTGGGGTGCAGTATCTGCCGTTCACTGTCGGTGGGTTGGCTGGTGGCGCAGCTGTCGACGTCGGGACGCCGTCTGGCAGCGCACCTGTCGGAACGGCAGGCCAAAAGTGCGGCGACAACCCGGGTGAACGACATTTTCGCCTGCCACGTGGACAGATGCGCTGCCGACCGGTGGACGCCGCTGCGGCCCGAGCAGGAGCCGGTCAGGCCAGGCCGAAGCCGCGGCCGAAGCCCTGCCCGAAGCCCTGTCCGAAACCATGCCCGCGCATCCGTCGGGCCCACTCATCGGCCATGTCCATGGCGGTGCCGGCGGGACCGTGGCCCCGGCCGCCGTGTCCGCCGTGCCCACCCCGGCCTCCCCGTCCGCCGCGGCCACCTCGACCGCCGCGCACACCGTCGAATCCCGGCCCGCCGTGGTCATGAGGGCCGTGCCCGTGGGGGCCGTGGCCGTGCGGCCCGTGCGGACGCTCGGGAAGGTCGGGGAACTTCTCCCGCAGGGCGGTGGTGACCCGCAAGAGCATGTCGGACAGTGCCTGCTGCTCATCGGCGTCGAGGACGTCGAAGGGATCCTCGGTGGTTGGGGAGGAACCCGCGGCGTCCCGTCCCTTGTCGGTGAGGTCCACGAGGAAGGTGCGGCGGTCGGCGGTGTCCCGCTCGCGGGTGATGAAACCGGCGGACTCCAGCTTGCCCAGCACCTCGCTGAGGGACTGGGGGCGGACGCCCAGCATGTAGGCCAGTTCGCGCTGTGGCATGGGGCTGCGCAGGGACAGCACGTGCAGGACGCGCCCCTGGCCGGCCCGCACACCGCCGAACGGGTGCCCGGTGTGGGACGCCATGTCGGCGTGACGCAGCAGCATGGCGAGGCGGGTGACGCGGTCGGTGAGATCCGGGGCCGGGGTGGCGCCGTCACCGCGATCGCCACCGAAGCCGTTGTCGGGGTTGTCGTCGACGTTGTCGTCGACGTTGTTGTCTGAGGTCTGGTCGGGCATGTCGTACTCCCTGAACTATGACGGTACCTGTCTGTCAGGTACCTGCTGACTACAGACTACGCAGGTGCCTGCAGAAGTCAAGCGATACCTTCACATTGTTCGGCGCGGGCGGTGCCTGACCGGGGGAGTGGGCAACGGAAAACCCCGCCCGACCACCGGATGACGGTGGCGGGGCGGGGCGGTGATCCCGGTGCGGGGCCGGGGAAAAGACCGGGGCGGACCGGAACGGGTCGGACGTTACCGGGACCCGAGCTTCACGCTGTTGGCCTCGCGCTCGATCTCCTCGATCTCGCGGTTGAGCTCCTCGGCGTGCGCGATCGCCTCTTCCTCGTTCTCCGCGGCGGGGTTGGAGCCCCACATCGGGTGACCGTTGGACTCCGGCAGGAACCGCAGCGAGATCAGGCCGATCACACCGGCGATCATCAGCCAGTAGGCCGGCCACATGAGGTTGCCGGTCGCGGAGATCAGCGCCGACATGATCGTCGACGTGGTGCCGCAGAACAGGGAGATGGAGACGTTGAAGGCGATCGCCAGGGCACCGGCGCGGACGACGGTCGGGAACAGCGACGGCAGCGTGGACGGTGCCATGGAGCTGAAGCAGATCAGCGACAGGCCCATCATCAGCAGTCCGATGAAGACGCAGGCGATGTTGTCGACCCGCACCAGCAGGATCGCGGGGATCGACAGGACGATGTGGCCGATGCAGCCGGCCAGCAGGACCGGCTTGCGGCCGATCCGGTCGGACAGTTTGCCGAAGACCGGGATGAGCAGCAGACAGACGGCCATGACCACGATCTCCAGGATGTTCGCGGTGAGGTTGGTGATCTCGAAGCCGCTCTGCCGGTCACCGACTTCGTCGAAGTAGGTCGGCATGTAGGAGGTGAGCATGTAGTTCGCGACGTTCCAGGCGATCACCAGGCCACAGCAGACCAGGATCGACGGCCAGAGCGACAGGATCTTCTTGAACTCGTTGCCCTCGAAGTCGCGGGCCGCGTGGGACTCGCTCTCCGGCTCGCTCTTGGCGGCCTCCTGGGCCTCGAAGGCCGGGGTGTCCTTCAGCTTGGTCCGCAGGTAGATGCCGATGAAGCCGAGCGGCAGGGCGACGAAGAACGGCAGACGCCAGCCCCAGGACTGCATCTGGTCGTCGCTGAGGAGGGACTCCATGACCACGGCGACGGTCGCGCCGAGGACGTAGCCGCCGAAGGTGCCGACCTCGAGCAGGCTGCCGAAGAAGCCGCGCTTGCGGTCCGGGGCGTACTCGGAGATGAAGGTCATCGCGTTGGAGTACTCACCGCCGGTCGAGAAGCCCTGCAGCAGTCGGCAGAGCAGCAGACAGAACGGGGCCGCCATGCCGATGGCCGCGTAGTCCGGGATGACGCCGATGAGGAAGGTGGCCGTGGCCATCATGATCATGGTGATCGCGAGGACGCGGTTACGCCCGATGCGGTCGGAGAGCGGTCCGAAGACCAGTCCGCCGATCGGTCGGACGAGGAAGGAGACGGCGAACAGGCCGGCCACGATGATCTTGCCGGCGGCACCCGAGTCCTCGGGAAGGAACACCCCCTCGATGGTGAGGGCGAGGTAGCCGTAGACACCGAAGTCGTACCACTCGGTGACGTTACCGATGGCGGCGGCATTGATGGCGGTTCTGACGGTGGCGGGCTCGGTGACGGTGACGTCCTCGGCTTTCCACTTCTTTCCTTCTGGGATGTGGCTGTTCTTCAGTGATCCGAACATGTGCGGTTCAGCAGTCCTTCCGGTGTGCCGGGCGTGCGGTGGGGCGTGGGTGGTCCTGTCCGCGGTCCTTTCGGTCGTCTGCGCCTGGATGAGGCGCTTGATAATGAAATGCGTCATCCAGATTATAACGCACTTATCAATAGAACCAACCCGGTCCCAGCAGGAAAATATCCGGTCAGCGCTGGTGAACGACGTTAATCGAGGTGGCGGGCGGGTCAGTTCACCCGGTTCCCGGTCGCCTCCTCGTGCTCGGCCCAGGCCTCGTCGCGCAGCACGTTCTTCCGGACCTTCCCCGTCGACGTCCGCGGCAGCTCGTCGATGACGCGGTAGTCGCGGGGCACCTTGTACCCGGCGATGAGTCCGCGGCAGTGGTCGATGACGGACTGTTCGACCTCACCGCCGGGGACGGCGGCCGCGGCGTCCACCGACGGGTCGAGGACGACGTAGGCGCGCAGCCGTTCACCCCACTTGTCGTCCGGGGCGCCGACGACGGCGACATCGGCGATCGCGGGGTGGCTGATGACCGCCTGCTCGACCTCGATGGTGGAGATGTTCTCGCCGCCGGAGATCACCACGTCCTTGGAGCGGTCGAGGATCTGGATGTAGCCGTCGGCGTGCTTGACCGCCAGGTCGCCGGTGTGGAACCAGCCACCGACGAAGGCTTCGGCCGTGGCGTCCGGGTTATGGAAGTACTCCTTCATCACCCCGTTGCCGCCGAGCACGATCTCGCCCATGGTCTCGCCGTCGGACGGCACGTCGACGAGGGGGGTGTCCGCCGGGGCGCCGACCGGGACGACCTCGACGACCCGGGCGTCCGCGCTCGTGATCATCGGGACGCCCTGACGGGCCTTGAGTTTCGCCCGGGCGGCCACCGGCAGGTCGGCCCACTCCGGCTGCGGTTCGCACAGCGTGTACGGGCCGTAGCTCTCGGTGAGCCCGTAGACGTGGGTGACCACGATCCCGAGTTCCTCGCACTGCTCGATGATGGTCGGGCTCGGCGGCGCACCGGCGGTGACGACCGACAGACCGTCGGCCCGGTGGGCGGCGTCGTCGCCGACAAGGGTGGTGAGCACGGCCGGGGCGCCGCACAGCGAGGTCACACCCTCGTCGTCGATGAGCTGCCACATCTCCGGGCCGCGCACCGCACGCAGTGCGATCTGGGTCGCGGCGACGGCCATCGAGGCCCATCCGGTGCACCAGCCCGAGCAGTGGAACATCGGCAGGGTCCACAGGTAGACGGTGTTCCGGCTGAAGCCCTGCGTGGTGACCTCGCCGAGGGCGTTGAGGTACGCGCCGCGGTGGGTGTAGACCACGCCCTTGGGACGCCCGGTCGTGCCGGAGGTGTAGTTGATGGCGATGGGGGAGGTCTCGTCGTCGACGGTGAAGGGGAAGGTCGTGTCGTCGTCCGGCTCCCCCTCGTGGTGGACGCCGTCGGCGAGGAACTCGTCGACGGTGGTGACCACGCCACCGTCGGGGTGGCGGGGCTGCGGCTGGCTGCCGTCGCCGTTGTGGATCAGCACGAAGGTCTCGACCAGGCCCGCCGAGGCGAGGGTGCGGCGGCAGGCGAGGATGAGGTCCTGCTCGCCGAACAGGATGCGGATCCCGGCGTGGTCGCAGATGTAGCGGACCTCGGCGGGGGCGAGGCGGGTGTTGATGGCCACGAGGACGCCGCCGGCCAGCGGCACCGCGAACTGCGCGAGCAGCGCTTCGTAGCTGTTCGAGGCCAGCATGCCGACGCGGTCACCGGGACGCAGTCCCCGCCGGCGCAGGGCCCGGGCCATGAGGACGGCGTCCGCCCGCATGGCGGCGAAGGTCACGCGCCGGGGACCGTCGACACAGGCGGTCCGGCCGGGGTGGACGTCGGCGGAGCGTTCGAGGAACCGGAGCGGGGTGAGCGGGACATCGAGACCGGAACGGGAGGGTCGGGAAGGCTGGGACGACAGGGACGGTTGGGAGAGTGAGGACAGGTCGGGCACCGTGATTCTCCTTGGTTGCGGAAAAGATATGTCAGTGACCATAGCTGTGTTGTGCGTCACGTCCACTGTCGGGGGTGGTGCGACCGGACGGTCAGTCGCCCGGATCGGCGCGCCCTGTAGGGTCTGAGATGACCGAGAGGAGTATGTGCATGGTGACGACGCAGGGACAGCAGGCCGCCCGTGGCGCCTACGACCGGGAGACCGTGCTGCGCAGGTGCGTGGACGCCTTCAACGAGCACGGCTATGAGGCGACGAGCATGGGGATGCTGTCGAAGGTGCTCGGCATCTCGAAGTCGGGGATCTACCACCACGTCAGCTCCAAGGAGGAGATCCTCGAGGTCGCCTCCGACCGGGCACTCGCCGCGCTCGAAGGGGTCCGCGCCGAGTGTGAGGCCATGTCGGCGCAGGCCACGGGGGTGGTGGTCTGGTCGACGGTGCTGGAGCACCTGCTGCGGGAGACCGTGCGGCTGGCGGTCGAGGAGCGGCCCTATGTCGCCCTGCTGCTGCGGCTGCGCGGTAATTCGCCGGTCGAGACCGCGGCGCTGGAACGCCGCCGCGAGCTCACCCGCTACACCGAGGACCTCATGGCGAAAGCTGCCGCGGCCGGCGAACTCTCCCCGGCCGTCAATCCGCGGCTGCAGGCCCGCCTCCAGCTGGGCATGGTGAACTCGGTGGTCGAGTGGTTCACCGTCGAGGGGAAGGTCGGCGTGGAGGAGCTGCAGGACAATGTCGTGCAGATGGTGTTCCGGGGGATCAGCGCGCGGTAGCGTCTGTCGGGCCCGGGATGCTCCGTGCGTCCCGGCTGTCCCGCGGGGCCTCGCCTGACCCTGCCTGACTCTGCTTGTCTTTGGCCGACCCTGCTGTGTCCGTCGCGCCCGCGTCGCGTCCTGCTGCGCCCGTGCTGTGCTGCGGTTTCGTGGCGCAGGCCACATAGTGTGTATAGTGCAAACTACCCACCAACCGACCGACCGTTCGGGCGGTTACGGCGGAGACGACGACCTCCACGCCACCGGCGCACTGAGTAGAGAAAAGGTGAAGGTGAATTCCATGACTGCCCTTCTGACGAACCGCGCAGCGGGCGGCGGCCCGTCCCTCGGCATCGAGTACGCGTCCCGCGACGAGATCACGGCACTGCAGATCGAACGCACGAAGAACACGCTGCGGCACGTCTACTACAACGTGCCCCACTACCGGAACGCCTTCGACGACCTCGGCGTCCACCCCGACGACTTCCACGAGATGGCCGACCTCGCGAAATTCCCCATGACGGAGAAGGAGGACCTGCGCCGCAACTACCCGTTCGGCATGTTCGCCGTGCCGCAGGAGCAGGTCGCCCGCGTGCACGCGTCCTCCGGTACCACCGGACTGCCGACCGTCGTCGGCTACACCCACCGGGACATCGAGACCTGGTCCGAACTCGTCGCCCGTTCGCTGCGCGCCGGCGGGATGCACCCCGGCGACAAGATCCAGGTGGCCTTCGGCTACGGCCTGTTCACCGGCGGTCTCGGCGTCCACTACGGCGTGGAGAAGCTCGGCGCCACCGCCATCCCGACCTCCGGCGGCATGACCGAACGCCAGGTGCAGATCATCCGGGACTTCAAGCCGGACGGCATCATGTGCACCCCCTCCTACATGCTCAACATCGTCGACCGCATGGTCTCCGAGGGCATGGATCCGGGGGAGACCTCGCTGCGGGCCGGCATCTTCGGTGCCGAGCCGTGGACCGACGGCATGCGCGACGAACTCGAGAACACCATGGGCATCACTGCCACCGACATCTACGGACTGTCGGAGGTCATGGGACCCGGCGTGGCGCAGGAGTGCGTGGAGACCCGCGACGGTCTGACGATCTGGGAGGACCATTTCTACCCGGAGATCGTCGACCCGGCGACCGGCGCCCTGCTGCCCGACGGTGAGGTCGGCGAACTTGTCATCACCTCGCTGACCAAGGAGGCGTTCCCGGTCATCCGCTACCGCACCCATGACCTCACCCGGCTGCTGCCGGGCACGGCGCGGTCGATGCGGCGGATCGACAAGATCCTCGCCCGCAACGACGACATGATCATCCTGCGCGGGGTGAACTGCTTCCCCTCCCAGTTCGAGGAGATCATCACCGAGCACGATGACCTGCGCGCCCGCTACCAGTGCGTCCTCGACCGCAAGGGACGCATGGACACGCTCACCGTGAAGGTCGAGGCTGTCGAGGGGCTCGCCGCCGCGCACCGCGAGGACGCCGCGGCCTGGCTGAAGCAGCAGATCAAGAACCGCATCGGCATCTCCACGGTGGTCGAGGTCCTCGAGACCCTCGACACCGGCGACGGCAAGGCCACCCGCCTGGTCGACAACCGGCCGAAGGACTAGGGACACGTCCCAGGGGGAGGGGGAGGACGCCACTGACGGGAACCGTCGGTGGCGGTTTTCATCGCCGGGGGTCGGTCAACTCCGGCGGATGTCGGGTTCACGAGCCGAGGGGTCGCCCGTCCCCCGCGGGGGTCGGTGGAACGAGCCCAGGTGCTGCTCAGGACCGGATTTTTCGACCTGTCGGTTCGTGTTGTCGACATGGGGGCCGGGTCGTCGACCTGTCGGTTCGCAATGTCGACGTGGGGGCCGGACTGTCGACCTGTCGGTTCGTTCCGTGGCCACCGGGGTCAGGGGCTGGGACACCAAAGAACCCCCGGTCGCCTCTTGGCGGTGACGACCGGGGGTTTTCCGCGCCCGGACAGCGAAAGTTTTCACCTCCCCAGGTACGCCCGGAGCATCTGCGCGTACCTGGGGAGGTGAGAGTTTCGTTTGTGCGGGTCCTACTTCTCGGGCATCCGCACCACGCGCGACGTCCCCCGGAACTGTGCGATGACCTGCCCGTCCACGCTCAGCTCCACGTCGGTGATGCCGTTGCGTCCCCAGGTGTCCGACTGCACGGCCCGGCCGTGCACCCGGTCGCCGTCGTGCCCGGGGGCGATGTAGTGCATCGTGTTGAACGCGGCGACCGCGGCCTGCCCGCCGGCATTGCACGCCCCCGCGAACAGGGAGTCCGCGAAGGAGTAGAGGAACCCGCCCTGGGCGTTGCCGTGTCCGTTGCACATCTCCGGGCGTACCGTGAACTCGCCCTCGCACACCCCGTCCTCCAGGTGTGTGACGGTGATGCCGAGGAACTGGGAGGCGGCGTCCTCCCGGAACATGGTGCGCACCCAGGCGAAGTCCTCACCGACGGCGACCCCGGGTGCGAGGATCGTGTCCGGGGTGGTCTGCAGGTCCGTCGCGGCGGTCATCACTTGTCACCCCAGTGCGCGTAGGTGGTGTTCTCCTTCTCGACGAGGGTGAGCACGTCGTAGGACGCGACGATCTCGTCGTTCTGGTTGGTGATCAGCGCATCCCAGCAGACCTCGCCGTAGTCGTCGGTGACGCGCGGGGTGATCCGCTTGGCGGTGAGCGTCACCCGGATGGTGTCCCCGTAGGTCGCCGGGGTGATGAACCGGAGGTTCTCCAGCCCGTAGTTGGCGAGCACCGGGCCCGGCGCCGGCTCGACGAACAGTCCGGCGGCCCAGCTGACCAGCAGGTAGCCGTGGGCGACGCGCCGCGGGAAGAACGGGTTGGCGGTCGCGGCCTCCTCATCGGTGTGGGCGTAGAAGGTGTCGCCGGTGGAGTCGGCGAAGGCCTGGATCTCCTCGAGGGTGATCTCGCGCGGTTCGGAGACCAGCTGGTCGCCGATGCGCAGCTCGGCCAGGGACTTGCGGAACGGGTGGACGCCGGTGCCGGCCTCGACATCGGCGCGGGTGACGGTGCGGGTCGCCGCACCCCGGACCCATTCGCCGGTGACGGCGGTCAGCAGGTCGGGGGAGCCCTGGACCGCGGTGCGCTGCATGTAGTGGTGGATGCCGCGCACCCCGCCGAGCTCTTCTCCGCCGCCGGCGCGCCCCGGGCCGCCGTGGACGAGGGTGGGCAGCGGGGAGCCGTGGCCGGTGGAGGTCTTCGCGTCGTCGCGGTCGACGAGGTGCAGCCGGCCGTGCAGGGCGGCGATGCCCGTCGCCACACGGGACGCCGTGTCCGTGTCGTGGGTGACCAGGGACGCGACCAGGGAGCCGCGGCCCAGGTTGGCCAGTTCGATCGCCTCGTCGATGCTGTCGTAGCCGAGCACGGTGACGACCGGGCCGAAGGCCTCCGTGTCGTGCACGGCGGGGGTGCGCGGGTCGTCGACGGTGAGGACGGTCGGGGCGAAGAAGGCGCCGGCACTGTGCTCCGCGTCGTCGAGCGGACCGCCGCCGAGCCGGACGGTCGCCCCGGCGTCGACGAGGGTCTGCACGGCGGCGGCGACGTCACGCTGCTGGTTCTTCGAGACCAGCGGACCCATCGTGGTGCCGTCGGTGCGCGGGTCGCCGACGGTGACCTTGTCGGTGATCTTCGCCGTCAGTGCCGACACCACGTCCTCGACGTGGGACGCCGGGACGATCGCGCGGCGCACCGCGGTGCACTTCTGGCCGGCCTTGGCGGTGAGCTCGGTGAACAGGATCCGGATGTAGGCGTCGAACTCCGGGGTGCCCGGGGCGGCGTCCGGAGCGAGGACCGCGGCGTTGAGGGAGTCCGCTTCGGCGGAGAACCGCAGGCCCCCGACCTGGACGGCATCCGATCCGCGCAGGCCGCGGGCGGTGTCCGCGGAGCCGGTGAAGGCGAGGTGGTCGCGTTCGTCGAGCTGGTCGATGAGGTCACGCCCGGCTCCGGCGATGATCTGCAGGGAGCCGTCGGGCAGCAGCCCGGATTCCGTCATGAGGCGGACGCAGGCGACGGCGACCGGGGCGGTCTGGGTGGCGGGTTTGACGACGGAGGGGACGCCGGCGACGAAGGCGGGGGCGAACTTCTCGAGCATGCCCCAGACCGGGAAGTTGAAGGCGTTGATCTGCGCGGCGACACCGGGGATGGCGGTGCGGACGTGGCGGGCGACGAAGCTGCCGTCCTTGGCGAGCACCTCGACGGGGCCGTCGGGGATGACGTTGGTGTTCGGCATCTCGCGGCGTCCCTTGGAGGAGAAGGCGAACAGGGTGCCGATGCCGCCGTCGATGTCGATGAGGTTGTCGCGGGAGGTGGTGCCGGTGGCGTAGGAGAGGTCGTAGAGTTCGTCGCGGTGGTCGTTGAGGAACAGGGCGAGGTTCTTGAGGATGAGGGCGCGCTCGTGGGTGGTCATCGCGGCGAGGGAGCGGTGGCCGACGGTGCGGGCGTGGTCGACGGCGGCGGCGGTGGTGAAGCCGGTGGCCGCGGGGCTGCCGGAGATGGTCTGTGCGGTGACCTGGCTGGTGGAGGCGTCGGTGATGTCGGTGACGGTCGCGCCGGAGGCGGTCGGGTCCGGGGTGGTCCACCGGTCGGCGATGTAGCTGGCGAGGATGGTGACGTCGGTCTGGTCGGCGTGCTGGTCGGCGTGCTCAGGGGCAGTTGCAGTCACGGGTCGTCCTTTCGCGGTTCTGCGTTGTGGTGACCGAACGATCGGTCGGTTACGCTATGGTATCGCACGAGAAAGAACAGCGACAAGAACACCGACATAAACAGAAGGACGCCGCCATGTGGCAGATCGAACCGGGGGAGCTGGACGAGAAGATGGGCGTCACGGTCCTGGAGGAGAGTCCGGAGCGGGTCGTGGCGACGATGCTCGTCGACGGCAACCGGCAGTCACTCGGACTGCTCCACGGCGGGGCGATGGTCGCGCTGGCCGAGGCGGTCGGGTCCTGGGCAGCACTGAAGCACGCCTCGACGCTGGGGAAGGCCGTGGTCGGGGTGGACATCAACGCCACCCACCACGCGTCGGGTCGGACCGGACTGGTCACTGCCACTGCGTCCGCGATCCGGCTGGGGCGCACCGTCTGCTCCCACGAGGTCGTCATCACCGACGACACCGGACGCCGCCTCTGCACCGCACGGATCACGAACATGGTCGTGGAGCGGCCGGCGGGGTAGTGCGGGTGGCGGAATAGTGCGGGGTCACTCCGGAGGGCGGCCTCGGCCGGCTGCGCGCAGTGCGGCGGAACTCTGCGCCACGGCGAGCAGACGCTGGAGCAGCTGCGCATAGCCGAAGACGCCGCGTGCGACGAAGAGTGCGAGCCGGTCACGGGTCAGTCCGGTCAGTGGCGGCAGCTCCATCTCGAAGTCCGCCACCTGGTCCGCCGCGCGGGCGTAGACCAGGGCGGTCTCCATGTCGGGGGCGAGTCCCCAGTCGGCCATCCGGCGCAGCTCGGCGTCGAGGGCGGCGGTGGCTGCCTCCCCGCCCGCTGTCCAGCCCATCGCGGCGATGATGCCGGACGCGGTCACGGCCCCGCCGGCATCGGCCGCGGACCCGGCGTCGGACGGCACCGTCGGCAGACCCAGCACCGTCGCCTGTGTGATGCCCATGAGCTGCGCCGGAGGAATATCGGGGTTCCGCACGGCGTCCACCACCGTCCGTACCTGCTCCACCGGCAGGCCGACGACCTGGCGCAACGTGGTGATCAGCTCGAGCCGCTCCACGTGGCCCGCGTCGTAGACGGCGGTGGTCGCATTGCGTTTTGCTCCGGGGTGGAGCAGTCCCTCGCGCAGCCAGTACTTCACCGTGCTCACCGGCGTGCCGGTACGGCGGCTGAGTTCCTGGAGTTTCATCGGTTCCTCCCGGTCGGATAGTGGACGCGGCCTGCACTATCCACGGTGACACCACTGGATAGTGACACTATCTTATGCGTCATGTCGACCACCGCCACCGCCACCGCCACCGCCACCGCCCTCGCCCTCCTCGCCGTACCCCTTCTCGTCGTCCGTCTCGGACTCTTCACCCGCCTCCACCTCGTCCGCCGGGACCTCAGTCCGGTGCGCAACACCGTCAGTGACCTCGGCACCGGACGCTCCCGCCGGATGTACACCATCATGGGCGTCCTCACCGCCGTCGGTTTTCTGCTCATCCTCGTCGCCGCCGCGGACGTCGGCCTCGGCCCCCGGACGTATCTGGTCATCGGCGGGATCGGCGTCCTCGCGCAGCTGCTGACGCTCATCGCCCCCACCGATCTCACCGGCACCGGCCGGACGCGCACCGGCCGGATCCACCTTCTCCTCGCCGTCGTCCAGTTCACCTGCCTGTTCGTCACGATGGTGAACCTCGATCTCACCGGGCTCCCCACCGCCGGGATGCAGGATGGGCTGCGGTGGGTCGTGCGGGTCAGCTTCTACGTCTTCCTCGTCACGCTCGTCGTGCCGGGGCTCCGCCACCGCTGGCTCGGGCTCACCGAACGGGTGTTTCTCGTGGTCTCGCCGCTGTGGTTCCTGGTGCTCGCTGTCGCGCTCCTGGCGCGGTGACCGCTGTCCCGGACCCAAATGTAGGACATTAGGACCTCTCGCGTAGGGTGGCGCGCATGCCGAAGATCGAACCCCCGCAGTCCCGGTCGGAACGCGTCGCCGACCAGCTCCGTGACCGCATCGCCGCCGGCGAATTCCCGGTCGGTGCCCTCATCCCCACCGAAAAGGACCTCGCCGAGGAGACCGGGGTGAGCCGCAATTGCGTCCGCGAGGCGGTCCACGCCCTCGTCCACGCCGGCATGCTCGCCTCCCGCGCCGGCTACGGCACCTACGTCATCGACACCAGCGACCTCGCCCCGACCCTCGCCCGGCACATCGACCGGGAACGGGAACAGGATGTCGCCGAGGTCCGCGCGATCCTGGAACGCGAAGGCGCCCGACTCGCCGCCCGGCACGCCGACGACGACGAGATCACCGCGCTGCGCGGGGCCCTGGCCGCCCGGACCGACGCCACCGCGGACATCGCCTTCCACCGGACGCTCATGGCGGCGTCCGGCAACGCGCTGCTCGCCGAGCTCTACCGGGGCGTCGGCGGCAATGAACTGGCACTGGAAACCTGCGGCACCGCCGGGGAGAGCCCCGAGATGGCCGTCGCCCACGCCGACATCGTCACCGCGGTCGCCGCCGGTGACGAAGCCGCCGCGGCCGCCGCCGCCGACCGGCTGACCGACCTGGTCGCCGTCGTCTCCGGTCACGCCGACCTGCCGGGGGAGGACGCATGACCCGCCCCGGCACCACGGTCGCCAGACATCTCCCCGCCGGACTCGTCGTCGCCGGCATCCTGCTCGTCGCGGCCAACCTCCGCGCCGCCATCACCACCGTCGGCCCGGTCCTCACCGGCATCGAGGACGACCTCGGCATCACCTCCTCGGCGGCGTCCTTCCTCGTCAGCCTCCCGCTGCTGACCTTCGCCGTCGTCTCCCCGTTCGTGCCGCGGCTGGCGCAGCGTCTCGGCCTCGAATGGATCATCGCCGGCGGGCTCGTCATCCTCGCCGCAGGTCTCGTCCTCCGGTCGGTGCCGCCGCAGGCACTGCTGTGGGTCGGCACCGTCCTCATCGGTGTGTCGATCGCGGTACTCAACGTGGTGCTGCCGTCCTGGGTGAAGCGGGACTTCCCGCTGAAGATCGGCCAGATCACCGGCGCCTACTCCGCCGTGCAGTCAGGTTTCGCCGCCGTCGCCGCCGGGATCGCCGTCCCGGTCGGCGGTGCGACCGGCATGGACTGGCGGCTGCCGCTGGGGATGTGGGCCGGCCTGGCCCTGGTCGCCCTGGGCGTCCTGCTGCCGCAGCTGCGCCGGGGCGCGGCGCCGGCCGACGGCAGCGCCCCCGCCCCGACCCCAACAGTGGAGTCGGCAGCGGGCCCGACCGCACCCCGTCCGCTGTGGCGCAGTGCGCTGGCCTGGCAGGTCACCGCGTTCATGGGGCTGCAGTCGACCAACTTCTACATCCTCGTCACCTGGCTCGCGACGATCGAGACGGACGCCGGGATCAGCGGGACGGCCGCCGGAACCCACCAGTTCCTCCTCAACGGCTTCGGCATCCTCGGCAGCATCGTCTGCTCCGCCCTCATCGCCCGGCTCCGTGACCAGCGGTTTCTCGGTGTGGCGGTCGGCGTGACTCTGATGATCGCCACCCTCGGCATCCTCGTCGCGCCCGGAGTGACCGTCATCTGGTCGATCTTCGCCGGGATCGGCGGCGGTGCGGGCATCGTGCTCGCCCTGTCCCTGTTCGGGCTGCGGACCACCGACCACACCCGCGCCGCCTCCCTGTCCGGGATGGCCCAGTCGGTCGGCTACCTGCTCGCCGCCGCCGGCCCGGTCGCGGTCGGGGCACTGCACGATATGACGGGCTCCTGGACGCCCGCCCTCATCGTCCTGCTGGTCATCGAGGTGCTGCTGGTCCTCTCCGGGTACCTCGCCGGCCGCGACCGGACGGTCGACGACGAGTCCGGCGCAGACCCCGCGTCGGTCGGGAACTAACGTGACAGGAATGTTGCGCACAGGTCAGCGACGTGCAGCCGCCACTTCCCCCACGGTCCCCACCACCCTGATCCTCGTCGGGGTCCTGCTTGTCGCCGGCAACCTCCGCGCCGCCATCACCACGGTCGGCCCGGTTCTCTCCGGCATCCGTGATGACCTGGGACTGTCGTCCTCGGCGGCGTCCTTCCTCGTCAGCCTGCCGCTGTTCACCTTCGCGGTGGTCTCCCCACTGGTGCCGCGCCTGATCCGGGGTGCCGGCCTGGAACGGACCCTCGCGGTCAGCCTGGTCATCCTCGCCGCCGGACTGGTCCTCCGGTCGATGTCACCGGCCGTGCTGCTGTGGGTCGGGACGGTCGGCATCGGTATCGGCATCGGCGTGCTCAACGTGGTCCTGCCCGCCTGGGTGAAGCGGGACTTCCCCACGAAGATCGGCCAGGTCACCGGCGCCTACGCGGCGGTGCAGTCCGGTTTCGCGGCGGTCGCCGCCGGGATCGCCGTCCCCGTCGCCGGCCTGACCGCCCTGGGCTGGCGCCTGCCGACGGGCATGTGGGCCGGCCTCGCACTGATCGCGGTGGGGGCGCTGGTCCCGCTGCTGGGACGGCGTCCGGACGCCGCCGGCGGGTCGGACGCCCGGCCGGTCACACAGCCGGTCGGGGACATCGCCCCGTCGCCGGCCGCCCCGGTGACCCCCACCGGGCGCCCGCTGTGGCGCAGCGCGGTGACCTGGCAGGTCGCCGCGTTCATGGGACTGCAGTCGACGAACTTCTACATCCTCGTCACCTGGCTGTCGACGATCGAGACGGACGCCGGGGTGGGGGAGACCGCCGCGGGGATCCACCAGTTCCTGCTCAACGCGGTGAGCATCGTGAGCAACCTGGTGTGCTCCGCCCTCATCGCGCGACTGCGTGACCAGCGGATCCTCGGGGCGGTCATCCCGCTGATCCTGCTGTGCGCGACACTCGGCGTGCTGTGCGCACCGCGGTTGTCGGTGGTGTGGGCGGTGCTCGCCGGCGCCGGCGGCGGGGCGAGTATCGTCCTGGCACTGTCGCTGTTCGGACTGCGGACCCGGCACCACACCACCGCGGCCTCCCTGTCCGGCCTGGCCCAGGCGGTCGGCTACCTGTTCGCCGCGGTGGGACCGGTGGCCTTCGGTGCGCTG
The DNA here is from genome assembly GCA_020883555.1 of Drosophila nannoptera. Taxonomy (NCBI): domain Eukaryota; kingdom Metazoa; phylum Arthropoda; class Insecta; order Diptera; family Drosophilidae; genus Drosophila; species Drosophila nannoptera. Next base: position 382,995 of record JABVZY010000437.1, on the reverse strand, counting down.
CACGACGCCACCGGGTCGTGGACCCCGGCGCTCATCGTCCTCGTCGTCGTGGACGTCCTCATGCTGTGGTCCGGGTACCTCGCCGGCCGCGACCGGACCGTCGACTGACAGCGACCTCACACCGGGCCCGGAGCCGGACCCCGGGACCGGTGGCGTAGGTTGTCCGGTCATGGGGAATCACACTCGAACCGCCGCACCGACTGCCCGGCCGTCCGCCCCGGCGCCGGCCCTGCCGGCTCAGTCGTCAACTCCGCTGGCGCCGCCGGTTGCGCTCGGCCGACGACTGCTGCGCACGGCGGTCGTCCTCGTCATCCTCGCGGCGCTGGCCTGGCCGGTCCGCACCGTCGTCCACCGCGTCATCGCGGAAGGCTTCGCGGAGTCACCACTGGCCGGGACGGCCGGGTTCATCGCGGACAAGGGGCTGCTCGTCATCGTCGCCGTCGCGGCGGTCACCGCGGTGTGGACCTTCCGCCGGGACCGGCCCGCGCTGCTCCGGCTGCTCTGCGGCGGGGTCGGGGTCGTCCTCGCGTACCTGACCAGTGAACTGGTGAAAATGGTGGTCACCGAGAACCGGCCGTGTGCCGGCGGCGACGTGACCACCGTGCTGGCCTGCCCGACCGGTGGCGACTGGTCGTGGCCGTCGAACCACTCGGTCATCGCGGCGGCGATCGCCACCGCCTGCGTTCTCGCGCTGCCGTGGCAGCGGTGGTTCGTCGCGACGGTGTGCACCCTCGCCGGGGTGGAGGCGTTCAGCCGGGTCGCCGCCGGTGTGCACTACGCGCATGACGCACTGTCCGGGCTGGCGCTGGGGCTGGTGGTCGTCACCCTGACGGTGATCGTCTTCGTGCCTGTTGTCCGGTCACTGCTCGAGAGCGGTCGGCTGCCGTTGACACGCAAGTAAATACTTGCCTATTGTCGATGTCGTGACAGATGTCTTCAAGGCACTCGCCGATCCCACCAGACGGGCGATCGTCGATGAACTCGTGGACCGCAACGGACAGTCACTGTTCGAGTTGTGTGGCCGCCTCACGACGAACCACGGGCTGAGCTCCTCACGCCAGGCCGTGTCCCAGCACATCGGCGTCCTCGTGGACGCCGGCCTGGTCACCGTGAGGAAAGAAGGTCGCTACCGCTTCCATGACCTGGATCTGTCACCCCTTGTCGCGGCCACCGACCGGTGGCTCACCGCATACCGGAAGGACACGCCATGAGAATCCCCTGGGTCAGTATCTTCGTCGACGACCAGTCCAGGGCCCTCGACTTCTACACCCGCGTCCTCGGCTTCGAGGTGAAGACCGACCTTCCCCTGGGGGACGACCGGTGGCTCACCGTCGTCTCACCGGAGGATCCGGACGGGGTGGAACTGCTGCTCGAGCCGGCCGGCCACCCCGCCGTCGGCCCGTTCCGCGCGGCACTGGCCGCTGACGGTATCCCGGTCAACTCTTTCGAAGTCGATGACGTGGACGCGGAGTACCGGCGCCTGCTCGGACTCGGTGTGCACTTCCCCCAGCCGCCGACCCCGATGGGGGACACGAACACCGCCGTCTTCGACGACACCTGCGGCAACCTCATCCAGATCCACCGTCAGCACGCCTGACGCTGCCCGCCCCGGTCCTACGAGTAGTCGTAGAACCCGCGGCCGGACTTGCGTCCCAGCTCCCCGGCGGCGACCTTGTCGCGCAGGATCTGCGGCGGGGCGAAGCGCTCACCGAGCTCCTCCGCCAGGTACTCGGCGATCCCCAGCCGCACGTCGAGCCCGACGATGTCGGTGAGGGCGAGCGGGCCGACCGGGTGCTTGTAGCCGAGCGTCATCGCATTGTCGATGTCCTCGGCGGAGGCCACACCCTCCTCGACCATCCGCATCGCCTCCAGGGCGATCGCCACACCCAGCCTGGAGGAGGCGAAACCGGGTCGGTTCTGCACCACGACCGGCGTCTTGCCCAGCGCGGTCACCCAGGCCGGGGCCAGTTCCCGCAGTTCATCGGAGGTCTGCCCGCCGATGACGACCTCGATGAGCTTCGAGGCGGGCACCGGGTTGAAGAAGTGCAGGCCGCACAGCCGCTCCGGGTGGCCGGTGACCTCACCGACGGCCGCGGCGAGGTCGTCGACCGACAGTGACGAGGTGTTCGTGGCGAGCCAGGCGGTGTCACCGACGACCTCGGCCACGCCCTTGAGCGCGGCGGTCTTGATACCCATGTCCTCGGGCACGGCCTCGATGACCAGGCCGCAGCCGGCGAAGTCGGCGTTGTCGCTGGAGACCGTGAGCCGGGCGGCGGCCTCGTCGACGGTGCCCTCGAGCTTGCCGCGGTCGGCGGAGGCCTGCACCTGGTCGAGGACGCGCTGCCGGGCGGCGGTGGCGGCGTCCGGGTTCGCCTCGACGACGGTGACGGCGGCGCCGGAGATCAGGAAGGCGTGGGCGATGCCCGCGCCCATGCGGCCGCCGCCGAGGACGCCGACGGTGGCGGGGAGGCCGGACGGGAGAGTGGAATCGGTCATGTCTACTTCTTCTTTCTGTCGATGAAGGCCTGCATGCGGTCGAATTTCGCCTCGGACTCGAACAGGACGGCCTGGGCGAGATCGTCGACGGCGGGGTGCGCGGCCCGCGGCATGGCGAAGACGCGCTTGGCGATCCGGACCGCCAGCGGATCCTGGCCGCCGATGCGGGCGGCGAGGTCGGCGGCGGCGTCCAGCAGCTGGTCGGGGTCGTGCACCGAGAGCAGGACGCCGTGGTCGAGGCATTCCTCACCGGTCAGCACCCGGCCGGCGAACAGGATCTCCTTGGCGATCTGCTCGCCGGTGATCTCCTTGAGCCGCCACAGGCCGCCGGCGGCGGCGATGATGCCGAGGTTCGTCTCCGGCTGGCCGAACCGTACCGCGGGCGTGCCGAGCCGGAAGTCGGCGGCGAGTGCGAGCTCCGCACCGCCGCCGAGGGCGAAGCCGTCGACCGCGGCGATGACCGGCATGGGGAGCCGGGCGATGCGGTCGAAGATGCCGGAGTTGATGCCGGCGAGGGCATCGTCCCGGCGCCGCTCCCGCAGCTGGGTGATGTCCGCCCCGGAGGCGAAGATGCCCTTCCGGCCGTGACGACCCTCGACCTCGCACCCGGTGAGGATGAGGGTGCGGGGGTTGCGCTCCAGGTCGGCGCAGACGGCGTGGAGGTCGTCGACCATGGCCTGGTCGATGGCGTTGCGCACCTCGGGCCGGTTGAGCCGGACGAGTGCGTGGTTTTGTCCGTCGCTGTCGTGGACCTCGTAGGTCAGGGTGGTGAGGTTCATGTCGCCAGTATCGCGCAGTGTCACCGGTGTCACACCCTTTCCAGCAGGATCGCGGTGCCCTGGCCGACCCCGACGCACATGGTCGCCAGGCCGCGGCGGCCACCGGTGCGCTCCAGCCGGTGGAGCAGGGTGGTGATGATGCGGGAGCCGGAGGAGCCCAGCGGGTGACCGAGGGCGATGGCACCGCCGTCGGCGTTGACGATCTCCGCCTTCTCCCCGGTGAGGCCGAGTTCGCGCATGCACGCCAGCGACTGGGTGGCGAAGGCCTCGTTGAGTTCGACGGCGTCGAGGTCGTCGACGGTCCAGCCGACCCGGTCGAGGGCCTTGCGCGTGGCGGGGACCGGGCCCATCCCCATGATCTCGGGGGCGAGGCCGACCGCGGCGTCCGTGACGATCCGGGCGCGCGGGGTGAGGCCGTACTTCTCACAGGCCTCGCCGGAGGCGACGATGACCGCGGAGGCACCGTCGTTGAGGGAGGAGGCGTTGCCGGCGGTGACCACCCCGTCGGGGCGGACCACCGGGCGGAGCTTGGCGAGCACCTCGGCGGTGGTACCCGGCCGCGGCCCCTCGTCGGTGTCCACGACGGTCTCGGTGGCCTTCCGGCCGCGGCCGGTGCGCACCGTGACCGGGGTGGTCTCGGCGGTGAAGTGACCGGCGTCGATGGCGGCGAGGGCCCGGGTGTGGGAGCGCACGGCGAAGGCGTCCGCGTCCTCCCGGCTGATCCCCTTGACGTCGGCGACCTCCTCGGCGGTCTCCGGCATGGAGAGGGTCCGCTTGTCGACGGCGAGGTGCGCCGGGTTGGTGAAGCGCCAGCCGATGGAGGTGTCGAAGGCCTCCCCGGGCTTCGCCCACGCCCTGTCGGGCTTGGCCTGCACCCAGGGGGCGCGGGTCATGGACTCCACCCCGCCGGCGACGACGATGTCGGCGACCCCGGCGGCGATCTTGTGCCAGGCGTCCGCCACCGCGCTCATGCCGGAGGCGCACAGCCGGTTCAGGGTCATCCCGGGAACGTGCTCGGGGCCGCCGGCGAGCAGCCACGCCATGCGGGCGACGTTGCGGTTCTCCTCGCCGGCGCCGTTGGCGTTGCCGAGGATGACCTCGTCGACGGTGCCGGCGTCCACACCGGACGCCGCCAGCACGTCGGAGATCACGAGGGCGGCCAGATCGTCGGGGCGCACGGTGGCCAGGGCCCCGCCGTAGCGGCCGACCGGGGTGCGGCGGGCGGCGACGAGGTACGCGGATCGGGGATCGAGGGTCATGAACTGGCCTTTCCGGTGAAGACGGGGCGGCGCTTCTCCTGGAAGCTCCGGAAGCCTTCGGCGTAGTCGGGGGTGTGGGACAGCCGCACCTGGGCGGCGGATTCGAGGGTCAGGGCCTCACGCGGGCCCAGGTTCGCGTTCTCGATCCGGTCGAGCAGCCGCTTCGATTCCAGGAACGCCTGCGTCGGACCGGACGCCGCGGCGAGTGCGGCGGCCCGGGTCGTGACCTGCAGGTCCTCGTCGGCGACGGCCCGGGAGAACAGTCCGGCGGCCACGGCCTCCGTGCCGCGGATGAGCTCACCGGAGTAGATGAGGTCGAGGGTCCGGTGCCGGCCGAGGCGGGCGAGGAAGAACGCGTGACCGCCCGAGTCGAGGGTGGCGCCGAGGTTGGCGAACGGGGAACCGATCTTCGCTTTCTCCGCGAGGTAGACGACATCGCAGGCGATCGCCAGGCCGAGTCCGACCCCGAGGCAGGCGCCCTGCACGGCGGCGAAGGTCGGGGCGGGGAAGTCGGCGAGTTCGGTGAGCAGCGGCCCGAGGATGTCGAGGTACCCGGCCGCGTCGTCGTGGTCGGGGTCGGTGCCGGCGACATCGCGGCCGGCGCAGAACCCGCGGCCCTCACCGCGCAACAGCAGGGCGCGGACCTCCCCGGACGCCGCCCGGGTCGCGGCGTCCGCCAGCCGGACCCGCAGCAGCTGCAGGTCGTCGGCGTCTAGGGCGTTGAGCTTGGCCGGGGCGTCCAGGACGAGCTCGGCGAGGCCGTCGGCGACGGTGAGGTGCACGGTCTCAGGCATCGAAGTCGACCTCCACCGCATCACTGGTCGGCCGGGACTGGCAGGTCAGGATGTATCCGGCCTCGACCTCGTCGGGCTCCAGGGCGAAGTTCTCGTCCATGTCGCAGGACCCGCTGACGAGCTTCGCCCGGCAGGTGCCGCACACCCCGCCGGCGCAGGCGAAGGGCACGTCGGGACGCTTGCGCAGCGCGGCGTTGAGGACCGTCTCCCGGGCCGACCGCGGGGAGGCCACCGTGGCGGAGGATCCGTCGAGGGTGAAGCTGATGTCGAAGGTCGGCTCGTCGGCCCGCACCTCGATGTCCCGGCCCTGCTGGCCGGCCGGGGTGGTCGGCTTGCCGGTGGTGAACAGTTCGAAGCGCACCCGGTCCTCCGGGATGCCGCGGTCCTTCAGTTCGTCCCGGGCGGTCTGCACCAGGTCGAAGGGGCCGCAGAGGAACCATTCCTCGACATCCCCGGCGCCGAGCATCCGGTCGAGCATGAGCGACAGTTTCTCGTCGTCGATGCGTCCGGTGTGCAGCGGGCTGGTGCGGTTCTCCCGCGACAGGATGTGGTGGACGGTGAACCGGTCGGGGTAGCGGTCCTTCAGGTCGCCGATCTCCTCGGCGAACATCACGTCGACGGTCGACCGGTTGGAGTACACCAGCTCGAACGTGGCGTCGGGGGAGGAGGCCAGCGTGGTCGTGGCGATGGCCATCACCGGGGTGATGCCGGAACCGGCGGCGAAGGCGACCAGGCGGGCGCGGGGGTTGGCCTCCAGCTGGTCGTTGACGATGCCCTGCGGGTCGTTCATCGCGGTGGTGCGCACCTTGGCGGTGAACGCGCCCTGCGGGTTCATGACCTCGATGACGTCACCGACGGTGAGTTTCTCGTTGGCCCAGGTGGAGAACACTCCGCCGAGGGTCTTCTTGATCGCCACGCGGATCTCGCCGGGCACCGGTGCGGCGCAGATGGAGTAGGAGCGGCGCACCTCCTTCCCATCGACGGTGGCGCGCAGGGCGACGTACTGGCCGGGGACGTAGTCGTAGTCGGCGACGAGGTCGTCAGGGACGGCGAAGGTCACCTCGACGGCATTGTCGGTGAGCGGCCGTACCTCGGTAACGGTGAGCGGGTTGAAGCGCGCCCGCGGGCGCGCCGGAGCTTGAGCGGTCATCAGTGCACCTTGAAGTAGTCGAAGGGTTCGTGGCAGTCGTTGCAGATGTATAGCGCCTTGCACGAGGTCGAGCTGAAGCGGGTGAGCTCGCGGGTGTGGTGTGACCCGCAGTGCGGGCAGGACACGTCGGGGGTCCCGGCGGTGCGGACGCCGAGCTGGAGTGTCACGGGGCCGCGCGGCCGGGTGCGGTGGGTGGGCGGGGCGATGCCGTAGGCCTCGAGTTTCCGCTTCCCCTCGTCGGTCATCCAGTCGGTGGTCCAGGCGGGGCTCAGGCTGGTGAGCACCTGCACCTCGTCGAATCCGGCGTGCCGGAGTGCGGTGGTGACGTCGGCGGTGATCTGTGACATCGCGGGGCAGCCGGAGTAGGTCGGGGTGATGGTGACGGTGACGGCACCGTCCTCGACGGTGACGTCCCGCAGGATCCCGAGGTCGACGATGCTGAGCACCGGGATCTCCGGGTCGTTGACGGTCGCCGCGGCGTCCCAGGCGGCGTCCCGGGCGGTCTGCCCGGTGGTCGGGTCAGTGGTCGGGTCAGTGGTTTCGGCGGTCACGGTGGTCACCACGTCGCACCCGGGTGCCGGCGGGCCAGGGACTGCATCTCCGCGAGCAGGTAGCCGCGGTACTCGCTGAACCGGCCGCTGCGGGCGTGGCCCAGATCGGCGGCGGCGGGGATCTGCGGGACCTCCAGGTCCGCCTGCCCGATTGCCGCGGTGAGGTGCTCCAGCACCGTGTCGCGCAGCGTCGACGGCCGGACGGCCGCACCCGGGGCTGCCTGCTCGACCCGGTCGATGACGGCCGTGTCGGTGAACAGTTCCTCGACATAGGGCCACATCGACGTGAGCCCGGCCTGCATCCGGCGGTGGGACTCCCCGGTGCCCAGGCCCAGGCGCAGCAGCCACTGGGTGGCGTGGTCGACGTGGTAGTCGACCTCCTTGACGGCCTTGTCCGCGACCGCGGCGAGCATGGCGTCCGACGAGGCGGACAGCCGGGAGTAGAGCTCGTGGGCGTAGTAGCTGAAGATCAGCTGGCGGGCGATGGTGTGCCCGAAATCCCCGTTGGGCTGCTCGACGAGCCGCACCGACCGGAAGTCCTCCTCGTCACGGAAGTAGGCGAGGTCGTCCTCGGTCTTCCCCCAGGCGGAGCCGGCGTAGGTGTAGAGGAACCGGGCGTGGCCGAGGATGTCGAGGGCGATGTTCGCCAGGGCGATGTCCTCCTCCATCTCCGGGGCCCGGGAGATCCACCAGCCGAGCCGCTGGGAGAGCATGAGGGAATCGTCGGCGAGCTGCAGGGCGTACTCGGCGACCTCGGGGGAGGCCGGGGCGGCGTCGGCCCCGGTGACGGCGTCCGCGATCTGTTCGGCGGTGATCGCGTCGCCGACGGACATGTGGGTGGCGGATTCGGTGCTGACGGCGTTCACAGGTGCTTCACCCCCTCGGACTGGGTGTAGTAGGTGGCGTGCCGGTAGTTCTTGCCGGAGGAGGACTGGAAGTAGCCGCCCTTGGAGTCCGGGTCGGAGGCGGTGACCGCGGCGGAGGGGACGACCCACACCGAGGTGCCCTCGTTGCGGCGGGTGTAGAGGTCGCGGGCGTTGCGCAGTGCCATGGTCTCGTCGGGCGCGTGCAGGGAGCCGGCGTGGACGTGGGAGAGACCGCGGTTGGACCGGACGAAGACTTCCCACTGGGGCCAGTTGGTGGACATGTCGGTTTCTCCTTCTAGGCGCTGATCAGCGCGGAATCGTGGGACTCGTACTTCGCGGCGTAGGCGGCCGCGGCCTCGCGGACCCAGGCGCCGTCGTCGTGGGCGGCACGGCGCCGCTCCATCCGCTGGGAATTGCAGGGGCCGTGGCCCTTGATGACGGACATGAACTCGTCCCAGTCGAGCTCGCCGTAGTCGTAGTGGCCGCGTTCCTCGTTCCACTGCAGGTCCGGGTCGTCGAAGCTCAGGCCGAGGGCCTCGACCTGGGGGACGAGCATGTCGACGAAGCGCTGGCGCAGTTCGTCGTTGGAGAAGCGCTTGATGTTCCACGCCATCGACTGCTGCGAGTTCGGGGACTCGTCGTCCGGCGGGCCGAACATCTGCAGGGCGGGACCGTAGAAGCGGTTGATCGCGTCCTGCGCCATCTGCTTCTGCTCGGGCGTGCCGTGGGACAGGGAGTAGAGGATCTCCCAGCCCTGCCGCTGGTGGAAGGACTCCTCCTTGCACACCCGCACCATGGCGCGGCCGTAGGGGGCGTAGGAGCAGCGGCACAGCGGGACCTGGTTGACGATGGCGGCGCCGTCGACGAGCCAGCCGATGGCGCCGATGTCGGCCCAGGTGCGCGCCGGGTAGTTGAAGATCGAGGAGTACTTCGCGGTGCCGTCGAGCAGCTGGCCGACGAGGGTGTCCCGGTCGGTGCCGAGGGTCTCGGCGGCGGAGTAGAGGTAGAGGCCGTGGCCTGCCTCGTCCTGGACCTTGGCCATGAGGATGGCCTTGCGTTTGAGACTGGGGGCCCGGGAGATCCAGTTCGCCTCGGGCTGCATGCCGATGATCTCGGAGTGCGCGTGCTGGGCGATCTGGCGGGTGAGGGTCTTCCGGTACTTCGCGGGCATCCAGTCGGTGGGCTCGACGCGGGCGTCATCCGCGATGAGCTGGTCGAAGTGGTCCTGCTCCGGAGTGGGTGCAGCCATGGTTACCTCCGTGTGTGGTTCCGGTCGTCGTCTACCGACCGATCGTTCGGTCAGTTTAGGGACGGCGGGAAGTGTTTGTCAACCGAACTGCAGCCCGTGCGCGGCGTCCTGCGGTCCGTCGGTGGGGCAGGACGCAGCGACAGGTGTGGGGCGGGAGGTGAAACTGACAGCGATACGGCAGGTAGATGATCTGGCAATTACCCGGGTGCTGCCGTTACAGTGGATCCGGCATATGTGCCGGGTACGGTGCATCAGCGAGGAAAAGGCAGGGCAAGCACGTGAGTCAGAAGATCAAGGCGCCGAACCAGAAGGGCAACGGCTTCCTCTGGGGCATCGTCGCCCTCGTCGTCATCGTGATCGTGGTGGTCGCGGTGATCGTGGTGAACAACCGCAAGGACAAGGACAGCATCGACATCGCCTCGGAGGACGTGAACTTCGGGATCTCCTACGACGCCGGCGTCGTCACCCTCAAGAACGACAAGACCACCGACAGCACCCCGGTCGCCGACATCTTCGAGGACTACGCGTGCCCCCACTGCGCCGACCTCGTCGAGGCCGACCACGCCGACATGAAGAAGGCCCTCGACGACGGCAAGCTCGTCGTCAAGCTCCACACCGTCAACATCCTCGACGGTGACGGCAAGGGCAACATCAAGCCCGGCCCGGCGACCATGGGCGGTGCCGCCCAGCTGGCCATCGCCGAGACCGGCGACGCCGCCGCCTTCTGGTCGATCCACGACTACGTCTTCGGTAACCAGAACGACGTCTACCGCAACTGGGAGTACGGCGACTACGCCGAGGCCGCCGACAAGCTCGGAGTGGACAAGGACACGGTCGACGCCATCCGTGACGGGTCGGTGAAGGACAAGTACCTCGACACGTTCGCCGACAACGTCAAGGCGATGAACGACAAGGGCGCCCAGGGCACCCCGGCCGTCTACATCGACGGCCAGGAGATGCCGGTCCAGAAGGACCCGAACGACGCCTCCAAGGTCAAGAACTGGATCCCGGACGTGGTCAAGGACCTCTGAGTCAGGGACCTCTGACCGGAATTCCCCCGGGAACCCCTTCCCGCACCGTACGACCGGCGCGAGGAGGGGTTCTGTCGTCTGTGACGGTGGGGCCGACGGGGGAGGGGGTTGGGCTCTCCCGTCTCTCACGGTGGCGGCGTGCCGGGTCCTGTGATTGCGTGGGGGTATGAGCAACTACTGGATCCCCGACACTTCCGTCCCGACATCCACCGGACGCTCCGCCAACACCCCGTTCCGCGGTGCCTCGCAGCGCCGGGCTCCCGGACGCCCTGGACGGGTCAGCCGGTTCTTCCGCGGCCTCGGCCGTCTGTGGATGGAGCGCAGCCGGCCTGAGGGACCTGCTGTCCGCCTGCCCGACGACCCGGAGGGGTGAGCGGCAGCCGGCGGGTGTTGACGGCGCCGGTGGATACTTACGGGTGCCGCGAGTGCTGCTGGATACCGATGGGCGCCGCTCTGGGGAACACTTCCGGGCGGCGGTCCGGAGAATGCGCCGACAAATCCGCACTTCCGTGGCAGCGTCCGGTGGAAAAGTCGGCGCATCCTCCGTCGATGACCGGGAATCCGGCGACCGGGACGGGGGTATGGGGAAGTTGCGGTCGCCGGCTTCCCGGTCCGAGTTTCGGCTGTCTGCGCCTCTGACCGGCCGGCAGGCCAAAACGTCGTTCACCCGGGTCGTCGGGGCACTTTTGGTCTGCCGGACGGACAGATGCGCTGCCACGGCGTCCGCCACCCGGAGAGCGCACCCGCGGTGACATGGACCGGGGTCTTCCCCCCCCCCCCTCCCGGCCGGGCCCGACAGGCGCACGAGTGCGTCGACCCGGGGGCAGCACCGCGGCACGGTTCTGTGACGCAGTGATCTGCACCGGCTGGAAAGGTTTCCGATGCAAGAGTGATCTGCGTTACGGTGAAACGATATGTATCGGTATCAGGCCGTACATGTGGCGTTATCATCTCTCAGTCAGCATCCCTAGGAGGAAGCGTGTCTCACGCAATCGCAGAGGGGACCCCACCGGCAGCAGTCGAGCCGGAAGTCCTTGAGGCGGAGTCCAGGAAATGGACTCCCACCAAGATCATCATCTGGGTGCTGATAGCCCTGTTGGGTGGCGTCTCCTGGGGCGTACTGGCCATCTCCCGAGGGGAGAGCATCAACGCCGTCTGGTTCGTGTTCGCCTCGGTGTGCACGTACCTGATCGCGTACCGGTTCTACTCGAAGTACATCGAGCGGCACATCACCAGGCCGGACGACAAGCGCGCCACCCCGGCCGAGGTCCACGACAACGGCCAGGACTACATGCCCACCGACCGGCGCGTGCTCTTCGGGCACCACTTCGCCGCCATCGCCGGAGCCGGCCCGCTGGTGGGTCCCGTGCTCGCCGCGCAGATGGGCTACCTGCCCGGAACCATCTGGATCGTGGCGGGTGTGGTGCTCGCCGGTGCCGTCCAGGACTACCTGGTCATGTTCTTCTCCATGCGGCGCGGCGGTCGTTCCCTGGGACAGATGGCCCGTGACGAGCTCGGCGTGATCGGCGGCACCGCAGCGATCATCGCGACCCTGCTGATCATGGTCATCATCACCGCCATCCTGGCGCTGGTCGTCGTGAACTCCCTCGCCGAGTCCGCCTGGGGAGTGTACTCGGTGGGTCTGACCATCCCGATCGCCATCCTGATGGGGCTTTACCTGCGCTTCATTCGCCCGGGCCGCGTCCTGGAGGTCTCCGTCATCGGCTTCGTGCTGCTGATGGCCGCCATCATTTCCGGCCGCTGGGTCGCCGAGACCTCCTGGGGCGCCGATTTCTTCACGCTGAACAAGACCACCCTCGCCTGGTGCATCATCATCTACGGCTTCATCGCGGCGATCCTGCCGGTGTGGTTCCTGCTGGCACCGCGTGACTACCTCTCCACGTTCATGAAGATCGGCGTCATCGCCCTGCTGGCCGTCGCGATCCTGGTGGTCCACCCCGACCTCGAGGTACCCAAGCTCGGCGAGTTCGCGATGCGCGACGACGGCCCGGTGGTCGCCGGATCCCTCTTCCCGTTCCTCTTCGTCACTATCGCCTGCGGCGCCTTGTCCGGGTTCCACGCGCTGATCTCCTCCGGCACCACCCCGAAGCTGGTGCAGAAGGAACGCCAGACCCGCTTCCTGGGCTACGGCGGCATGCTGATGGAGTCCTTCGTGGCGATCATGGCACTTGTGGCCGCCCTGTCCATCGACCGTGGCGTGTACTTCGCCATGAACTCCGGCGCGGGTGCGACCGGGGGCACCGTGGAGGGTGCCGTCCAGTTCGTGAACTCCCTGGGTCTGACCGGTGTCCACCTGGACGCGGGCACGCTGAACGACATCGCCGACAACGTGGGGGAGGATTCCGTGGTCTCCCGTACCGGTGGCGCACCGACCCTGGCCGTGGGCATCTCCCACATCATGCACCAGTGGTTCGGCGGCACCGCGATGATGGGTTTCTGGTACCACTTCGCCATCATGTTCGAGGCACTGTTCATCCTGACCGCTGTGGACGCCGGCACCCGCGTGTCCCGCTTCATGCTCCAGGACGCCATCGGCAACTTCATCCCGAAGTTCAAGGACAACTCCTGGCGGATCGGCTCCTGGATCGCGACGGCGATCATGGTGGCCGGTTGGGGATATATCCTGGTCCTCGGCGTCACTGACCCCCTGGGTGGCATCAACACGTTCTTCCCGCTGTTCGGCATCTCCAACCAGTTGCTCGCGGCGATCGCGTTGTCCGTGGTCATGGCCATCGTGGCCAAACGCGCGCCCAGGTACCTCTGGGTGGTGATCCTGCCGACCGTGGCGACCGTGATCATCACGACCGTGGCCTCGCTGTACAAGATCTTCTCCACGGTGCCCTCCGTGGGGTACTTCGCGCAGAACCGTGCCTACCGGGATGCACTGGACTCCGGCGCCACCTCCTTCGGGACATCGAAGTCGGTCTCCGAGATGGAGGCGGTCATCCGTAACACCGCGGTGCAGGGCACGCTCTCCGTGGTATTCCTGGTGCTCACGCTGATTGTCGTTGTCGCCGCGGTGCTGGTGACCATCAGGAACGTGCGCATGCACCGTCCGGACACCACCGAGGATCCCGAGGTCCCCTCGAAGATCTTTGCTCCGGCCGGCATCATCGCCACCCCGTCGGAGAAGGCACTGGCCAAGGAGTGGGAGGACTACGAGGCCGGCGGATCCGGTCCCGCGGCCGACGTCGCCCGGAAGGCGGGGGTCTGACATGGGCTCCGGACCGGGGCGGCGGCTGCTCGGCGTCCGCGATTACCTCGAGGGTCTGCTGGGCGGCGGTCAGTACCGCAACTACCTCGCCTGGCACCGGCGTACGCAGCCCGGGGGCGACCCCATGAGCGAACGCGAGTACTGGCGGCACCGCTACGCCCATGAGGACGCCCACCCGGAGGGCCGCTGCTGCTGAAGACCCGCCGCTGCTGTCCGGCCGGACCGGGACAGCGGAAAACCCCGGCCGGACTGTCGTCCGACCGGGGTTTCCGGGTGGTGGAGCTAAGGGGATTCGAACCCCTGACCCCCACACTGCCAGTGTGGTGCGCTACCAGCTGCGCCATAGCCCCGAAAGCACGCCTGTCCCGGAACTCCGGAACCGCTCTGCGATCGGGGAATAACGTACAACACCCGGTGCCGTGGCGACAAACGGGCAGGTGGCGTGGGCTGTCCGAGGGGTATCCGGCAGGAATTGAACCGGAATTCTTGCGGAGGTCGTTTCGGGTCAGTAAGGTTCCGGCTACCGCACACCGTCGACCTCGAGGAGCACAGGATGCAGAATGACCGACTGACCGTCAGCACCACCGGAGGGCCGGTGACCGGCGTGGCCCAGCCGGGCCAGCCGGGCGAGACCGGCACGGAAGCCTGGTACGGGGTGCCCTACGCCGCCCCGCCGGTCGGGGAGCTGCGGTTCCGTCGGCCGCAACCTGTGTCTCACCGGACCGAACCCCTGGCAGCCACCCGGTGGGGCCACTCGCCGATGCAGCAGCCGATGCCGGAGGCGATGCCGGAGGCGATGGGCGGGATCGGCGACAGTCCGGGGACCACCCCTGACATCGACGAGGACTGCCTGACCCTCAATATCGTCCGGCCGGCAGGGGAGGGCAGGGAGGACACGGGCAGCGAGGCGGCGTCCGGTCTGCCTGTCATGGTGTGGATCTACGGCGGTGCGTTCACGGTCGGGGCGTCCCGCAACTACGACGGACGCCACCTGGCGGCGCGCGGCGATGTCATCGTGGTGACGGTGAACTACCGGGTCGGCCCGTGGGGGTTCCTCGACTTCTCGGCGCTGTCCACGCCCGGCGGGCCGGTGTTCGAGTCGAATACCGGACTCCACGACCAGATCGCCGCGCTCACCTGGATCCGCGACAACATTGCGGCCTTCGGCGGGGACCCGGCCAACGTGACCGTGTTCGGCGAGTCGGCCGGCGGCTCGTCGGTGCTGGCGCTGATGTGCATGCCCGCGGCGCAGGGACTGTTCCACCGGGTCATCGCCGAATCGCCGGCGGTGGCGGGCACCGGGGCGGCGTCCCAGGAACGCTGGGCCCGGCGGTTCGCCGAACTTCTCGCGCCGGACGCCACCACCGACGCCGACCTCGGTCGGGCACTGCTGTCGGCCACGCAGGACGAGCTGCTCGCCACGGTCGGCAAGTTGGCCGGGGTCAGTGCCGTCGAGGCGCCGGGAACCGTCCTCTACGGCCCGTGCATCGACGGGGAGTCCCTGCCGGAGCTGGTGCTCCGGGCTTTCGCGGCGGGGCGGCAGGCCCGGGTGCCGCTGATCATCGGGACGAATGAACACGAGGGCCTGCTGTTCCTCGTCGGGGCGCAGAAGTCCGGGGCGGAGATCCTGCCGGTGTATCCGGACACGGTCCGCCGGCATCTGGGGGAGAAGCCGGCGGTGCCGGATCTGCTGGCCACCTACCCGGGGTTCCCGGATCCGGTGGAGTCCGCGCGCGTCGGTGGTGACCTGTTGTTCTGGTATCCGGCCACTGTCGTGGCGGACGCCCACGGTGCGGTGGCGCCAACCTACTCCTACCGGTTCGACTATGTGTCGCAGGATCCGCGCTTCGGTGCGCTGGGCGCGACCCACGGCCAGGAGATCCCGTATGTCTTCGGCCGGATCCGTGCGGTGCTGGCGGCGGAAGGGGTCGGAGCGACGGGGGAGGTCGACCGTGATGTCGTCTTCTCGGAGCAGGTGATGGACCGGTGGCTCGGTTTCGCGCGGGACGGGATTCCGGACGCCGCCTGGCCGGTCTACCGTGCGGCGGACCGGACCGTGCAGGTGCTCGACGAGGACTGTGTGCTGCAGCAGGATCCGCTGGGGGAGCGCCGGGCCGCCTGGGCCGCGGTCTTCGGCGGGTAGTGACCGGCAGATACTGCACCCGTTGTCACCGCTGCCGCCCGGTTGGCGGTGACAGGGAGTGCACTATCTGCATGCTGGGACAGCAGAAAACCCCGGTCAGACGTTTGTCTGACCGGGGTTTCCGGGTGGTGGAGCTAAGGGGATTCGAACCCCTGACCCCCACACTGCCAGTGTGGTGCGCTACCAGCTGCGCCATAGCCCCGTACGCCGTCCGACCGCGTGGCCGCGGACATCGTTGCGAACGGATCGAAAATCTACCCGTTCCGGAGGTTTTCCACAAACCTGCAGGTGGACGTCGTGTCCGGCGGCTATGAACTGCGCCACAAAAAGTAGTTGACGTGTCGACTACCTGGCCGGCCGGTGGTACACCGGAGACGCACGCACAGTAACGGACCGTAAAGGAATGACAGGACCCATGAGCACCAACCGCACCCGTAACCTCCGCACCACCCGCCGCGCCGGCCGCGCCGTCTCCGCACTCGGCGCAGGCTTCCTCACCGCCGCCGCCGGCAGCTGGGTGCTGATCCGCAAGGAGCTCCTCGCCGAGAACATCACCGTCCACGACGACGTGAAGAAGTTCGCCGGGAAGAAGGTCGCGGACCCGTTCACCGCCTACGCCCAGGCGGACATCGTCAACAAGCACGCCCTGGCCATGACCGGTGGCAAGCCCTTCGCCGAGCTCCCGATGGACGCCCCGGAGCGCCAGACGGCCCTGATGGCCGCGAACGTGCGGTCCTCGCTGCTGACCTCCGTGCTGTCCTTCGGACTGTCCGGACTCACCGCCGGCGTGGGTGTGACCGCGCTGCTCGCGGGCCGCGGCCTGAAGTCCGCGGCGAAGGGGGAGTAGCAGCTCCCGTCAGGCGGCCCGGGTCGGGGTGAGATGGGGGTGCCCGAGGTCGTCGACGGCGGTGCGCAGGATCCCGAGGTGGGAGAACGCCGCGAGGGTCCGGCCGTCGGCAGGTGCATCGGGGGCGGAGTCGGCCACCGTCGGCGCCGGCTGCCCGGCAGTGGAGGCAGTGTCGGCAGTGTCGGCTGTGTCACCGCCGTCCCGGGGGCCGGAGAAGTACCCCTCCAACCGGTGACGGCTCTCCCGGAGCTCGCCGAGCACCTCCTCCCGGTAGTCCTGCTGCACGCCGGGGCCGAGGATGTCGACGACGACGAGACGCGTCACCTGCGAGGCGCGCTCATAGTTCGTCGCCGGGTACCGCAGGGACGCCGGGACCGGCATCCAGCCGGGGACGGCCTTGGCGGCGGCGGTCACCTGGAACCGCGCGTTCTCCATGTTCCGGATCTCCTGTGAGATGTCGACCCGGGCGGCCTCCTGCTCCTCCGGGGTGCCGGCCAGGGCACGTTCCGTGGCGTCCAGCAGGTTGTCCATGGACTCCAGGAAGGCGTCCCGCCCGACCGTCACCGCCCGGCCGGTGCGGACCGGGAAGATCAGCAGCGAAGCCGCGGTCGCGCACAGGACGCCGACCAGGGTCTCGACGAGCCGGGTGACCAGGAGCATGTCCGTGAAGGTCCCCAGCTGCTCGTACATCAGCGACACGGAGATCGTGATGCCCAGGGCGCAGAAGAAATAGTCGACCTTCGCCAGACTGATGCCGACCGCCATCACCAGGCAGATGACGGGCACCGCCCACACACTCATGCCGATCGCGTGGGCGAGGCCGGCGCCGATGATGATGCCGACGAAGGTCCCGACCACACGGGTCACCGACTTCACGATCTGTTCCCGGGTGGTGTTCGTCGAGTTGAAGACCGTGAAGGCGCCGATGAGCGCCCAGTAGAACCGTGACTCGCTGATGAACGAGCCGACGACGGCGGCGACGACCGCGGCCGCCGCCAGCCGCGTGGCGACCTGGTTCTCCGGGTGGAGGCGGAGCCGGGCGGTGGCGGAGTGCCGGTGGCCGCCGAACCGCGGGGTGTTCTCCGCGACGGCCGCGGACCCCTTCACCTTCCCGGCGACGAGGGTGATCCGGGAGGCGAAGGCGTCGTCCCTGCCATCAGTGTCATCAGCGTCATCAGCGTCGCTGCCGTCGCCCTGCCCCTCACCGCCGGGGGAGGAGAGGGCGGTGAGCGAGGACGCGGCGTCCGCGAAGAGGTGGGCTTCGACGGCGATGTTGTCGACCAGCCGACGCCGGTAGTCGTCCAGGCCCGTGACGCGGGGATGGTCACGGAGATCGTCGAGCAGTGCGGTGCCCTCGGCGTCCCGGCCGGTGGAGAGGAGCCGCAGCCCCTGTTCGATGAGGACCCGGACGGGGGCCGGGAGGGTCTCCGGGGTCATGTGCAGACCGGTGCGGGCCAGGTGCTGTGCCGAGATCTCCAGGGCGAGCAGACCGCGGTGGATGCGGCGGGCGTCGAGCCCGGCGGGGGCGTCGTCGGTGGCGGTCATGCCGTCGACGGTGAGGGCCGCGTCATTGAGGGCGGAGACGAGCGTCCGGCCCCGGTCCGCGCCGTCGTGGTGGTCGGACGCCCCGGTCACGGTGACGGTGACGGTGTCGGCGGCGAAGGCGAGGACGTCCTGCCCCCGGGCGACGGCCGTCCGGACGGTGCGGCGGAAGGTCCCGCGGCCGAGCCACGGGTACAGTCCCACCTTCAGGACCAGCCCGGCGGCCGCGACGATCCAGAGGGCGAGGGCGATCCCCGGCAGGGAGTCCTCCTCGATGGCACCCCGGCCGAGGAAGCCGGTGAACCAGCCGGCGAAGAACAGGGTGCCGTACATGTTGGCGCGCGGGCCGATGACGGGCACGAGGCGGCGGGCGTAGACACC
Organism: Drosophila nannoptera; assembly: GCA_020883555.1. Lineage (NCBI taxonomy): Eukaryota > Metazoa > Arthropoda > Insecta > Diptera > Drosophilidae > Drosophila > Drosophila nannoptera. The sequence goes on along the minus strand of JABVZY010000437.1, from coordinate 364,672 downwards.
GAGGACGACCGCGAAGACCATCCCGAACACACCGAGCCAGTGGTAGGGGACGGTGAGGACGGACAGGGCCACGCCGACGAGCAGCGGGGCGGGCTGGAAGAGCATCGTGATGCAGCTGGACCGCCGTTTCTCCCCGGCGTTCTGGACGGCGCACATGAGACCGGAGACCCCGGCCAGGGCCATGACCATGGCGTTGTGCCCGTAGCGGGCCTGGGAGGTTCCGGCGGTTCCCGGCCAGATGCGGTAGGAGATCTCCAGCCAGACATAGGCGACGAGGATGGCGGTCCCCATGCCGACGAAGGTGCGGACGGCGGTGAGGGCTCCGCTCATTCCGGGGTCGAAGGCGATGAGCCGGTGCCTGATGCGCGCTGTCCTGTTCTCCACGTGCGTTCCTGTCCTCCGTCCGTGCCGGTGTGTCTGCCGCGGAGAAGAATACGCATCTTATATAGAACTGTCTATGTGGATGGGGCGTCCGCCGGCTGCAGCCGGCCGTGGTTGAGCTCCGCCAGACGCTGCAGGGCCGGCAGGGCGCGCTGCAGGACGCCCAGATCGGCGTCCGGCAGTTCGGCGACCAGCTCCGCGAGGGCGGCGGTGCGTCCGGCGACGTGCGCCTCCGACCGGGCGGCGCCCTCGCCGGTGACGGAGACGAGCACCGCCCGCCGGTCGGAGGGGTCGTGGTCGCGGCGGACCAGGCCGGATTTTTCGAGGGTGGTGACCAGACTCGTCATCGACGGCTGGGTGACGCCCGCGATCTCCGCGAGATCCGTGATCCGGCGGGGTCCGGTGAGCTGGAGAGTGGAGACCACCGTCGCCGCGGTCGGGCTGAGCAGGCGTGGCGCGGGGTAGGTGCGTCCGCGGGAGATGTCGGTGAGGGCCCGGGCGACCGCCGTGACGGGGTCGGTCGGGGGTGTGGACGGTGTCGTCGGGGTCATGGTCCGCATTCTAGGAGGGGGTGCCAGGGGGAGCGGGTTCTCGCGCGGACGCCGTCGTTCTGCGACGATCGGAGATACCGGACACACGGGATCCATGCAGGATCGACGACAGCGGCCGGACCCAGCGAGGCAGGAGAGATCGTGGAGACAGTACAGGAATCAGCGCACGGCACCGGGCGTGCGGGACGACGCGTGCCGGGACAGTGGGGAGGTTCCCGGGTCCTGGCCGGATGGTTCGTGGTGGCCGGTGTCATCGGACTGTTCATGTCGGGCCTCATCATGTACGACAAGATCCAGCTCATGCAGGACTCGGGTTTCGTCCCCTCCTGCACCATCAATGACGTCGTCTCGTGCACCGATGTCATGAACTCCGACCAGGCGTCCGTCTTCGGGTTCCCCAACCCGTTCATCGGGCTGGTCGGCTTCGGGATCGTGCTGTGCATCGGCGCCGCACTGTTCGCCGGCGCGACCTTCCGGAACTGGTTCTGGTACGGCTTCCTCGCCGGACTGGTGCTGGCCGTGGTGTTCGTCCACTGGCTCGCCTACGAGGCGGTCTACTCGATCCAGGCACTGTGCCCGTACTGCATGGTGGTCTGGACGATCACGCTCCCGCTGTTCCTCACGGTGCTGCTGCACATCACCGGCGAACGCCGGCGGGACGCCCTGGACGCCGCCGGGGTGGCGGAGACGGCTCCGGAGGCCCGGACCACGGCGTCCGCCCGCCTCATGCCCGTCCTCGTCCTCGTCGTCTGGTATCTCGCCTTCGTGGTCCTCATCTTCGAGCAGTTCGTCTGGAGCTGACCCTGCCCACCCTGCCGACGGTACCGGGGCGGTCGGCGGCACCGGTTTTGTTCCGTCTGCGGCGGACCGCTACACTGTCTCGAGGTGCCACGACCCTCCCGATTGTGACAGCGACGCCCCGCGTCGCCGCCAGGGGTCGTGTCGATGAAAATCATCACACACTCTGACGAGGAAAGGAGCGCCCGAATGAAGGTCCGCAAGTCCCTTCGGTCGCTGAAGAACAAGCCGGGCGCCCAGGTCGTTCGTCGCCACGGTAAGGTCTACGTGATCAACAAGCGGGATCCCCGGTTCAAGGCCCGCCAGGGCTAGTCGCCGCGAGGCCCCGGTCGCCGTACCGCGACCAGGACACCCCGTCCCACTGCTGCTGCAGTGGGGCGGGGTGTTTTTTCTGTGCCGGCTGTGTGCCGGCTGCGTGCTGGCCCGTCCCCTGTCGCCCCCGGGCCACCCTCCCTCCGTCACCCCCGTCGGCGACCTGCGGACGCTCGCGGCCCGGTAGTGGCCCGGCTGCGGTCCGGTTCGACATGACTGGAATTACAACCGTGTGGTGATGCCCCTAGATGTAGTGCCGAGGGTCATCGGCCACCTGCGGTTATACTTTCATGAACCCCTAGATATGGTGTTTAAGCTTTGTGATTACCCCAATATCTCGTAGTTTTCCTGCTTGCCGTCCCCCGCCGGTGTGTGTAGAGTCGACGCCATCGCACGGCGACGTCAGCCGGTGTCCGCCCAGTGTCAGCCCCGTATCCGCCCGGTGTCCGCACCGGCGTCCGGGGGACAACGGAACAGGTTGACGGCCGCCGGAAAACACCCCCGCACTGTCCACTTCAGACGACCGACCCTCAAGGAGTCCTCACGATGATCACCGTCTACACCAAGCCCGCCTGCGTCCAGTGCACCGCGACGAAGAAGGCCCTCGACAAGGCCGGCGTGAGCTACGAGACCGTGGACATCAGCATGGACGAGGAGGCCCGTGACTACGTCATGGCGCTCGGTCACCTCCAGGCGCCGGTCGTCATCGCCGGTGAGTCCCACTGGTCCGGCTTCCGGCCCGACCGGATCAAGGCCCTCGCCGTCGCGGCTGCCTGATCCCGCAGCGGAAGGGGGAGGACGCAGACAACTGCGTCCTCTCCCTTTTCTGTTGCGCGCGTGACCTTCCCTGACGCCGTCCGGACCACCGGACCCCGACACCCAGACCACAGGTGGTGACCTCCCCGGACCATGAGCGTTCCCCGAGCCCTGAAGGCAGTCCTCGCGGACACGACGCCGCTGCAGTCCCCGGACTTCCGGCGACTGTGGACGGCCAACATCGTCACCGTCATCGGGGCGCAGCTCAACGTCATCGTCGTTCCGCTGCAGATCTACTCGATCACCGGGAGCTCCGCCTACGTCGGCCTCACCGGCGCATTCGGCCTCGTCCCGCTCGTCATCTTCGGGCTCTACGGCGGTGCGCTGTCCGACCGGATGGACCGGCGGAAACTCCTGATGATCACCACGATCGGCATGATCGTCAGCGCCGTGGCCTTCTGGGCCCAGGCGGCGTCCGGTCTGGACAACGTCTGGCTGCTGCTCAGCGTCTTCGCCGTCCAACAGGCGTTCTTCGCCGTCAACCAACCGACCCGCACCGCGGTGACCGCCCGCATCGTCCCGGAGGGCACGATCGCGGCGGCCACCTCGCTGAACATGACCGTCAGCCAGGCCGGCGCGATCGTCGGCCCGATGCTCGGCGGCCTGCTCGTCCCGGTCACCGGCTACGCCTGGCTGTACCTCATCGACGCGCTCTGCCTGCTCGCCACCCTGTGGGCGGTGGTGCGGCTGCCCGCACTGCCGCCGCTCGAACCGGCGTCCGGCACCGGACCGGACGCGGCGGGGAAGCCGCAGGGCGGGTTCCGGAGCGTCATCGACGGCTTCGTCTACCTGTGGGCGATGCCGCTGCTGCTCATGAGCTTCCTCTTCGACATCATCGCCATGGCCTTCGGCATGCCCCGCGTGCTGATCCCGGAGATCTCGACCGTCGACCTCGGCGAATCCGGCGACGGCGGCCTGTTCTACGCACTGCTCATGGCGGCCGTCCCGGCCGGGGCCGTCCTCGGCGGCATCTTCTCCGGTGCGGTGACCCGCGCCCGGCGGCAGGGACTGGGCATCGTCGTCAGCGTGCTGTGCTGGGGCGCGGCGATCGTCGTCATGGGCCTGGCGGTGACGCTCGCCGACGGGAAGGCCGGCCTGTGGGCCTGGGTCGCGGTCATCAGCTTCGTCGTCGGCGGCACCGCGGACATGTTCTCCTCGGTGCAGCGCGGCGCGATGCTCCAGGAGGCCGCCGACGACCGTATGCGCGGTCGGCTGCAGGGCGTGTTCACCATCGTCGTGGCCGGCGGCCCGCGTCTCGCGGACATGTTGCACGGATGGGTGGGGTCCTGGCTCGGAGCAGGGCCCGCCACTCTGCTGGGTGGCATCCTGGTGATCGTGGGGACACTGGTCGCGGTGGCGGTCGTACCGGCATTCCTGAAGTACCAGCCACCGCGGTTCACCACTGTCTCCGCTGCCACTGATATTCCTGCGAAGGAGGAATGATCCGTGTTTGTCGTCTATTTTTCGTCGGCAACGCAGAACACCCGTCGTTTCGTCGACAAGCTGGGACTGCGGTCGGCCCGCATCCCGCTGCGCCGGAGCGATGAGCCGCTCGTCGTCGACGAGCCCTACGTCCTGATCTGCCCGACCTACGGCGGTGGTGCCTCGATCTCGGGGGACCTGTCGCGGCCGGTGCCGAAACAGGTGATCCGGTTCCTCAACGACGAGCACAACCGGTCGCTCATCCGGGGCGTCATCGCCTCCGGGAACCTCAATTTCGGCGCGGACTTCGGGAAAGCCGGTGACGTGATCTCCGGGAAGTGCGGCGTCCCGTATCTCTACCGGTTCGAGCTGATGGGCACACCCGGCGACGTCGCCCGGGTGCAGGAGGGCCTCGCCGAGTTCGAGGACGCCCTGCGTGCCGATGCGGCATGGGAGGAACCCGTGACATGACCTGTGGCGGCGTGACCTGCACACTGTGCGGCGGGCACGGAATGACGGTAGACATGAAGACTCACACGGTCCCACGGTCGTGGGACCAGGAAGGTACAAGGGGAGACAATGACCACGGATCTCGGTAAGTCGGTCGCGGAGCCGGTCCAGCGGACCGACCAGCTGGACTACCATGCGCTCAATGCGATGCTGAACCTGTACGACGCCGACGGCAACATCCAGTTCGACAAGGACCGTGAGGCTGCCAACCAGTACTTCCTGCAGCACGTCAACCAGAACACGGTCTACTTCCACGACCTCGAGGAGAAGATCGGCTACCTCGTCGACAACGAGTACTACGACAAGGCCGTGCTCGACAAGTACGACTTCGAGTTCATCAAGGCCCTGTTCAAGCAGGCCTACGCCCACAAGTTCCGGTTCAAGACCTTCCTCGGGGCGTTCAAGTACTACACCTCCTACACGCTGAAGACCTTCGACGGACGCCGCTACCTCGAGCGCTACGAGGACCGGGTCTGCATGGTGGCGCTCGGCCTGGCCGACGGCGACGAGAAAGTGGCGTCCCGCCTGGTCGACGAGATCATCGGCGGCCGGTTCCAGCCGGCCACCCCGACCTTCCTCAACATCGGCAAGGCGCAGCGCGGTGAGCCCGTGTCGTGTTTCCTGCTGCGCATCGAGGACAACATGGAATCCATCGGCCGGTCGATCAACTCCGCCCTGCAGCTGAGTAAGCGCGGTGGCGGGGTCGCCCTGCTGCTGTCGAATATCCGTGAGGTCGGCGCGCCGATCAAGCACATCGAGAACCAGTCGTCCGGCGTCATCCCGGTGATGAAACTGCTGGAGGACTCGTTCTCCTACGCCAACCAGCTCGGTGCCCGGCAGGGTGCCGGTGCGGTGTACCTGCACGCCCACCACCCGGACATCCTCCGGTTCCTGGACACCAAGCGGGAGAACGCCGACGAGAAGATCCGCATCAAGACCCTGTCGCTGGGTGTGGTCATCCCGGACATCACCTTCGAGCTGGCCAAGCGCAACGACGACATGTACCTGTTCAGCCCCTACGATGTCGAGCGGATCTACGGCAGGCCGTTCGCCGATGTGAGCGTGACCGAGCACTACGACGAGATGGTCGAGGATCCGCGGATCGCCAAGTCGAAGATCAACGCGCGGCAGTTCTTCCAGACGCTCGCGGAGATCCAGTTCGAGTCCGGGTACCCGTACATCATGTACGAGGACACGGTGAACCGTGCCAACCCGATCGAGGGTCGGATCACCCACTCGAACCTGTGCAGTGAGATCCTGCAGGTCTCGACGCCGTCGACGTTCAATGACGATCTGTCGTACCAGGAGATCGGGCACGACATCTCCTGCAACCTGGGCTCGTTGAACATTGCGGCGGCGGTGGATTCCCCGGACTTCCCGACGACCATCGAGACCGCGATCCGCGGACTGACCGCCGTGTCGGACCAGACGGAGATCGATTCGGTCCCGTCGATCCGGGAGGGCAATGACGCCTCGCACGCGATCGGGCTGGGTCAGATGAACCTGCACGGTTTCCTCGGCCGGGAGCACATCTACTACGGCAGTGAGGAAGCGCTCGACTTCACGAACGTGTACTTCGCCGCGGTGCTGTACGAGGCGCTGAAGGCGTCGAACACGATCGCGCGGGAGCGGGGTACCCGGTTCGGTGGGTTCGAGACCTCGGACTACGCCTCCGGCGCGTTCTTCGACCGCTACGATGCGGCGTCCTTCGCCCCGACGACCGCACGGGTGCAGCAGATCATCGACAACTCGACGATCCACGTGCCGACGGTCGGGGACTGGGCGGCGTTGAAGGCCGACGTGATGGAGTACGGGCTGTACAACCGGAACCTGCAGGCGGTGCCGCCGACCGGGTCGATCTCGTACATCAACAACTCGACGTCGTCGATCCACCCGATCGCGTCGAAGATCGAGATCCGTAAGGAAGGCAAGATCGGTCGCGTCTACTACCCGGCGCCGCACATGGACAACGACAACCTGGAGTACTTCCAGGACGCCTATGAGATCGGTTACGAGAAGATCATCGACACGTATGCGGTGGCGACGAAGTATGTGGATCAGGGGTTGTCGTTGACGTTGTTCTTCCCGGGTGATGTGACGACCCGTGACATCAACAAGGCGCAGATCTATGCGTGGCGTAAGGGCATCAAGACGCTGTACTACATCCGGCTGCGGCAGACGGCGTTGGCCGGTACCGAGGTCGAGGGCTGCGTGTCCTGCATGCTGTAGTGCTCGGTCGTGCCCGGTCGTGGCCGGTCGTGTGCCGTCGTCGCAGCGCCGCAGCTGCCTCGTCGCAGTCGGTTGTACGCCGCTGATCCGTGAACTCGAGCACGGATCGGCCGGACGGCGCAGTACGACGGATCCGTGCTCGAAAACTTCGACGGTGCTGCGTCGCGGACAGGCCCCGGCGATGCGGAAGGGCCCCGCGGGATCATCTGATCCTGCGGGGCCCTTCTGTCGTACGTGCGGTCGGGGTCCGGGTGGCCGGGAAGCCGTCGGCTACCCGGTCGTGGCGACCTTGCTACTCGGCGTTATTCGGCGCGGCCACCCAGCTTGGCGTCGATGCGCAGCAGGCCGGAGCCGTCGTTGCCGACGGTCTTGATCCAGTCGATGATGTCGTTGACGGTGGACTCCTCCTCGATCTGCTCGGTGAGGAAGAAGTTGATCAGCTGGCGGGAGTCGAGGTCACCGGTCTCGTCCGCGGTGCGGGCGAGGTTGCGGATCATCTCGGAGATCTTCTCCTCGTGGGCGAGAGCGGCCTCGAAGGCGTCCAGCGGGGTGGCGATCTTCAGGGACGGCATCTCGATGTCGGTGAGGTCCACGCGGGCCTCACGGTCGAGGAGGTGGTCGGCGAACTTCTGGGCGTGGGTGCGCTCCTCGTTGGCCTGGGCGCGGAACCAGTCGCGCATGCCGAGGAAGGACAGACGGTCCATCTCGTAGGACAGCTGGGAGTAGATGAGGGACGCCTGGTGCTCGGCGACGACCTGCTTGTTGACGGCTTCCTGGAACTTCTCGTTGATGCTCATGGCTGCAACCCTAATAATCGAGTTTGCCTTTCACCAGACCAGTTAGGCTTACCAATCGCCTATAACGGCAGGTCAATAGGCATGTCTCCCCTTACTGTAGATTGCCTGCACTCAGTGTCCTTTCGGGGGTAACGTGCAGGTCAGGGGGTTTTACGGGGTAGACTCACGGTAACGCGACCCCTGCCGGAAGTCGACACCCCCATAGCAGAGGATCGGCGTCCCTTACTGCAGCTACCCTATTTCAGGGGTTAATTGCCGTCGGAACACCCGGCCGACGGCGTCCCGTCGGGAGTGGGGGAGGGGCCGTACTGCGTGGTTTCCGGGGATGGCGCCCGGCGTCCGCGGTCGGGCTAGACTGTCCGGTGTACGGCGTGCCGGCTCCGGGGAGGAGCGGGCACGCAGATCCTCATTTCACGCGCAGGAGCGGTCCATGACCACAGCCCGTCAGTTGCTCACCCCCGTCCACCACAGTTCCGGTGACCGGGTGTCCGCGATCAACTGGAACACCATCCCGGACGAGAAGGACCTGGAGGTCTGGGACCGGCTGACCGGAAACTTCTGGCTGCCCGAGAAGGTGCCGCTGTCCAACGACATCAAGAGCTGGGGCACGCTCACCGAGGCGGAGAAGACCACCACCATGCGGGTCTTCACCGGTCTGACCATGCTGGACACCATCCAGGGCACCGTCGGTGCGACCAGCCTCATCGAGGATTCCGTCACGCCCCACGAGGAGGCGGTGTTCACCAACATCGCTTTCATGGAGTCGGTGCACGCGAAGTCCTACTCGTCGATCTTCATGACGCTCGCCTCCACCCCGCAGATCAACGACGCCTTCCGCTGGTCGGAGGAGAACCAGAACCTGCAGAGCAAGGCCGACATCGTCCTCGACTTCTACCAGGGTGATGATCCGCTGAAGAAGAAGATCGCCTCGACGCTCCTCGAGTCCTTCCTCTTCTACTCCGGCTTCTACCTCCCCATGTACTGGTCGTCCCACGCCAAGCTGACCAACACCGCGGACGTCATCCGGCTGATCATCCGGGACGAGGCCGTGCACGGCTACTACATCGGCTACAAGTACCAGCGCGCCCTGGAGAAGGAGTCCGCGGAGCGGCAGGAGGAACTCAAGGCACACACCTTCGACCTGCTCTTCGAGCTCTACGACAACGAGTGCCAGTACACCGAGGACCTCTACGACGAACTCGGCTGGACCGAGGACGTCAAGCGCTTCCTGCGGTACAACGCGAACAAGGCGCTCAACAACCTCGGGTACGAGGGACTGTTCCCCGATGACGAGACGCGGGTCTCGCCCTCGATCATCTCCGCGCTGAACCCGGGTGGTGACGAGAACCACGACTTCTTCTCCGGGTCGGGGTCCAGCTACGTCATCGGCAAGGCGGAGAACACCACCGACGACGACTGGGACTTTTAGTCACCAGGGCCGGCGGGCGTGGCATCGCGTCCCAGTCCCGTTTTCTTCCGGTGGTCGGCTCCCCGGGCGGCCCCGCTGGCCCGGGGAGTCGTCCGTTGTCGGAGCGTATGGAGCGTCAGTCGAGCCAGTGGACGCCGGTGAGGTCCTCGGAGACACGCCAGAGTCGTCGACCGACCTCCGGATCGCGTGCCTCAGCGGTACCGGTGACCTCGGTGACGTTCCCGTGCTGCTCGTTCTTCCCGTCCGGGCCGAAGAACTGCCCGCCCCGGACGCCACCGGCGGTGGCAGCGTACAGCTGGGGGAGTGCGCCCTGTTCCGTCGGCTGCGTGTATCTGGCGGCGTAGATTGCCGCGATGACCCTGCCGATCGCGCCGCGGTTCGCCCAGGCGCGCGGCGTGAGGTTCGACCGGGAGATGCCGGGATGGGCCAACGTACTGATGACCGGTGATCCTGCATCTCGTAGGCGACGGTCTAGTTCGATACCGAAGACCGTGGTGGCAAGTTTTGAGGCACCATAGGCGGCGGAGGCGTCGTAGTTTCTCTCGGCCATGAGGTCATCGAAGTCGAGGTGGCCGCCCTTGTGGGACAGAGAACTGAGGGAGACGACCCGGGGCGTGTTCCCGCGTTCCAGCAGGGGGAGCAGCAGTCCGGTCAGTGCGAAGTGTCCGAGGTGGTTGGTGCCGAGGTGTAGCTCGAAGCCGTCTGCGGTCGTCTGTCGGTCACCGAGGACGACCAGCCCGGCGTTGTTGACGAGTAGGTCGATCCGGTCGAGCTCCCCGGTCGCCTGGTCGGCGAATGCCCGGACGGAGTCGAGGGACGCAAGGTCGAGCTGCCGGACCCGGACTGTGCTGCCCGGGACTTCGGCACGGATCGCGGACGCTGCGTCCTCACCTGCCATGATGTTGCGTACAGCGAGGATGACGTCGGCGCCGTGCCGGGCGAGTTCGGTGGCGGTGACCCGTCCGAGCCCGGAGTTCGCACCCGTGACGACGGCGGTCCGTCCGGTCTGGTCGGGGATGCGGGAGGGGGTCCAGGGGGATGTGGAAGATGTCTTTGATGGCATGGTCTCCGACGGTAGGGGTGGTTCTGCAGGAGTCGGGCGTCCTCTGGAACCCCGGTCTGCCAGACCCACCCACGGCACCGGACCGGGCGGGACAATGGCCACATGGATACATCAGCAGCTGCAGCCAGGGAACTGGGGGTCTTCCTTCGCTCACGTCGGGAACAGACCAGGCCGGAGGATCTGGGACTGGAACCAGGGCCGCGGCGGAGGGTGGCCGGCCTGCGGCGGGAGGAGGTGGCGGTGCTGGCCGGTCTCAGCACCGACTACTACCAACGACTTGAACAGGGGCGGGACGTCCGGCCCTCGGACTCGTTGATGGATTCCATCTCCGACGCCCTCCGGCTCGATGCCGCGGAACACCGTCATCTGCTGACCCTGGCCCGTGCCGTCCGTCACCCGGAGGTGCCCACGGACCGGAGCAAAGACCGGATCACCGACAACGCCCGGCAGATGATCGGAGCACTGTCTCTGCCGGCGTTCGCCGTCAGTCGACACCTCGACCTGCTCGCCTGGAACAACGCCGCGGCCGCGCTACTGGGTGATCCCCGTGATCAGGAACCGGACCGGCGAAATGTCCTGCAGACTCTCTTCCGGGACGAGGACAACCGACTCCGGTGCGCTGGCTGGGAAGAAATGGCACTCGACTACATCGGCCTGTTCCGGGCGGCGGTCGGCCATGATCCCGGGGACCCTCGGGCCATCGCGATCGTCGGGGAGCTCAGTCTACGCAGCAGTGAGTTCCGACGGCTCTGGGCACGCAACGATGTCCGGGATCGGGTGCACGGGGCGAAGACGATCCGGCATCCCCGACTCGGGGACATCGACGTGGAATGGGACGCCTATCCGCTCGGACCGTTCCCAGGCCCGATGATGGTGGTCTTTGTGCCTCGGCCAGGGCACGAGGATCGGCTGGCGATGCTGGGGACGGTGATGGCGAACGACGGTGCAGTCAACAACGGAGTAGACGGGACGCAGGTTCCCGGAGCTATGTGATGGATTCACGACATCTTGGTCGCATCCGTGGGACGGGTGTGATCCCAGCGGACTCCTGAGGTGGCTGCGGTGCTGCTGCCGGAGCACCACCCCCGTATTCGGCGGGGCGGGCCGGGCGAGGGGGTGCCGGCTATCAATCAACAACCGCACCTATTACTATGGGTGACAGTCTGTGCTGGAAGTCCGGTGGTCAGTGACGATCAAGATCACCGGATTTCCCACTGTGCAGCTCATTCACTGGGTACCGTTCCGACGACCGGTACCGCGTAGTCAGGAGGATTGAATGACCGCAGTAGCGCCCAGGGAAGACCACACGGTCGTCCCGGAACGGCCTGCTCCCCACGGCGGCACGTCGAAGAAGGGTGGTCACGCATGGCAGATGCTGACGACCACCGACCACAAGAAGCTCGGCATCATGTACATCGTGATGGCCTTCTGCTTCTTCTTCATCGGCGGCCTCATGGCACTGCTCATCCGCGTGGAGCTGTTCCACCCGGGCCTGCAGTTCCTCTCGAACGAGCAGTTCAACCAGCTGTTCACCATGCACGGCACCATCATGCTGCTGCTCTACGGCACCCCGGTGGTCTGGGGGTTCGCCAACTACGTCATGCCGCTGCAGATCGGCGCGCCTGACGTCGCCTTCCCCCGCCTCAACGCGCTCGGCTTCTGGCTGACCACCTGGGGCGGCATCATCATGCTCACCGGCTTCCTCACCCCGGGCGGTGCCGCCGACTTCGGCTGGACGATGTACATGCCGCTGGCGGACGCCATCCACTCGCCGGGCGTCGGTTCGAACCTCTGGATCGTCGGTGTCGGTATCGGTGGTGTCGGTACGATCGCCTCCGCCATCAACATGATGACCACCATCCTGTGCCTGCGCGCACCGGGTATGACGATGTTCCGCATGCCGATCTTCACCTGGAACATCCTGGTGACCTCGCTGCTGGCCCTGCTGATCTTCCCGCTGCTGACCTCCGCCGCCCTCGGCGTCCTCTACGACCGGCTGCTCGGCGGCCACATCTACGACCCGGCCAACGGTGGCGCCATCCTCTGGCAGCACCTGTTCTGGTTCTTCGGCCACCCGGAGGTCTACGTCCTGACCCTGCCGTTCTTCGGCATCGTCTCCGAGATCTTCCCGGTCTTCAGCCGTAAGCCGATGTTCGGTTATGTCGGCCTGGTCTTCGCGACCCTGTCGATCGCCGCCCTGTCGCTGGCCGTCTGGGCGCACCACATGTTCGTCACCGGTGCCGTCCTGCTGCCGTTCTTCTCCTTCATGACCTTCCTCATCGCCGTGCCGACCGGCATGAAGTTCTTCAACTGGCTCGGCACCATGTGGAAGGGCCGCATCACCTTCGAGACCCCGATGGTCTTCGCCATCGGCTTCTTCGCGACCTTCCTGTTCGGTGGTCTGACCGGTGTCATGCTGGCCTCCCCGGCCCTGGACTTCCACCTGTCGGACACCTACTTCGTGGTCGCCCACTTCCACTACACCCTGTTCGGCACCATCGTGTTCGCGTCCTACGCCGGCGTGTACTTCTGGTTCCCGAAGATGACCGGCCGCATGCTCAACGAGAAGCTGGGCAAGATCCACTTCTGGCTGACCTTCATCGGCTTCCACACCACGTTCCTGGTGCAGCACTGGCTCGGCAACATGGGTATGCCCCGCCGCTACGCCGACTACCTGGACTCCGACGGCTTCACCACGCTGAACCAGGTCTCCACCGTCGGTGCGCTGATCCTGGGCATCTCGGTCCTGCCGTTCATCTGGAACATCTTCAGCTCCTGGCGCTACGGCGAGGTCGTCACCGTCGACGACCCGTGGGGTTACGGCAACTCCCTGGAGTGGGCCACCAGCTGCCCGCCGCCGGCGCACAACTTCGACACGATGCCGAAGATCCGCTCCGAGCGTCCGGCCTTCGAGCTGCACTACCCGCACATGGTCAAGACCATGCGCGAAGAGGCTCACGTGGGACGCCACTTCTAGACCCGGCACCACGATCACGGCCTGACAGACAGCCGCACCCCAGCTACGCGGGGTGCGGCTGTCGCCGTATCCGGGCGACGTGCGAGAATGGGCGTGTGGATGCACAGAACACCAGCCATCTCACCGTCAGCCTGACCCCGGGTCTCACCCCGGCGGTCGTCACCGTCACCGGGACCGACCATCCCGGCGTCTCCGCGGAGGTCTTCCGGATCCTCGCCGACCACGGCGTCCAGTTGCTCGACGTGGAGCAGTCCAACTTCCGCGGCAACCTCAACCTGGCCGCCTACATCGGCTACCGGCCGGAGTCCGCCGGTGCCCTCCGGGAGGAGATGACCGGCGTTCTCGCAGACCTCGGGATGTCGGTCACCATGGACCTGTCGGAGGAGATCCAGTCCAGCCGCGAACGGTCGACCCACACCGTGGTCGTCCTCGGTGACCCGGTGACGGCCGCGGACATCTCCGCGATCGGCCAGGCGCTCGCCGAGCACGGGGCGAACATCGACCGGATCCGCGGGATCGCCGACTACCCGGTCACCGGCCTGGAGATCAAGGTCACCGTGGAGAACCCCGCCCCGGGCGGCAGCGCGGACCTGCGCGAGGCACTCGCCGCCGTCGCCCACTCGTCCGGGGTGGACATCGCGATCCAGCGCGCCGGCCTGCTCAACAAGACCAAGCGGCTCATCTGCTTCGACGTCGACTCGACCCTGATCCAGCAGGAGGTCATCGAGCTGCTCGCCGCCCATGCCGGCCGTGAGGCGGAGGTCGCCGCGGTCACCGCCCGTGCGATGCGCGGCGAACTGGACTTCTCCGAGTCCCTCCATGAGCGCGTCAAGGCGCTCGCCGGACTGGACGCGGCGGTCATCGACGAGGTCGTCGCCGCCATCGAACTCACTCCCGGCGCCCGGACCACGATCCGGACCCTGAAGCGCCTCGGCTACCGCACCGGTGCGGTCTCCGGCGGGTTCATCCAGGTCCTCGAACCGCTCGCGCGGGAACTCGGCCTCGATTTCTACCGGGCGAACACCCTCGAGATCGTCGACGGCGTGCTCACCGGCCGGGTCACCGGCCAGGTCGTCGACCGCGAGGTCAAGGCGGAGAGCCTGAAGGAGTTCGCCTGGTCCAACGGTATCGCCCTGAACCAGACAGTCGCCGTCGGTGACGGTGCCAACGACATCGCCATGCTCTCGGTCGCCGGCCTCGGCATCGCCTTCAACGCCAAGCCGGCGCTGCGTGAGGTCGCCGATGCGACGGTGAACCACCCGTTCCTCGACGAGGTACTCTTCATGCTCGGCATCTCCCGGGAGGAGATCGACCTCGCCGACCTCGAGGACGGCACCTACCGGCGCGTCCCGCTGGAGAACTGACCGGTGGACGAGCTGTTCGCGGCCGCGCACACCCGGTTGGCACTGCTCGACGACCGGTCCGGCCGCGGCAGTGCGGACGCCGAGGATCCGTCGGACCCGGAGACCGTCCAGGCGATGCCGCTGGTGCTGGAGATCCCGCATGACCCGCTGCCGGACCGCCGTGCGCTGCTCGAGGCAGCGGCGCGGGCGTGCGTCGCGGTGTGCCTGGATCCGCGGGCCGGGGAGGACCCGGCCGTGTCCCCGTGGGCCGGGGCGCTGGTGCGCTGGTACGGGGCACGGATCCGCAAGGTGGCCCGGCGGGCCCGCAACAAGAAGTGGCGGGACGTGCAGGAGGTCCCCGGTGTGACGGTGACCGTGGGGACGGCCTCCGCCCGTGCGTTCCTGCCCTGCCCGGTGCACCGGACGCCGACCGCGGTGAACAAGCTGCAGATCTCGGGTGTTGACCTGGCCCCGGACCCGTCCTATGCGGTGGAGACCGGGGACCCGGAGGCCGTCCTCCGTGGCGACGGTGACAACGGTAACGACGGCCACGGTGCCGCCGACCCGGTGATCTACGTGGACGGTTCGCTGGGGATGAGTGTGGGCAAGGCCGCGGCGCAGGTCTGCCACGGCTCGATGCTGCTCGCCGCGGCGATGACCGTCGACGCGGCGGCCGCCTGGGCTGAGCGCGGGTTCCCGCTGCACGTCTGCGAGGTGGACGCCGCCCGCTTCGCCGCGGTGTACGCTGAGGCGCGACAGCTGCGTGCCGGCAGCGGTCAGCTGTCCGGTAGGACGGCGGCGGTGGTGCAGGACGCCGGCTACACCGAGGTGGCCCCGGGGTCGGTGACGGTCGTCGCGATGACCCGCTGACACCGGCACCGCGACCTGACACAGCGGCGCCCCGGCCGGTCAGTCCTCGCGGAGCTCGTGGTGCAGGATTTTCCCGGTGGTGGACTTCGGGATCTGCGCGGTGAACCTGATGTCCCGGATCCGCTTGTAGGGCTCGACCTGCGCGGCGACGTAATCGGTGAGCTCGGCGGCCAGGGCGTCGTCGGCGGTGACGTCCGGCTGGACGACGATGAAGGCCCGTGGGATCTCCTCGGCGGTGCCGGTCCCCGCGCCGACGACGGCGACATCCGCCACCGCGGGGTGGGACAGGAGCACGGCCTCGAGCTCGGCCGGCGGAACCTGGTGACCCTTGTACTTGATGATGTCCTTGAGCCGGTCGACGATGTACGCGTTACCGGCGGCGTCCTGGCGGGCGATGTCCCCGGTGCGCAGCCAGCCGTCCCCGGGCAGGGCGGCGGCGGTGGCCTCCTCGTCGCCGAGGTAGCCGTCCATGATCTGTGGGCCGCGGACCCAGAGTTCGCCGGCGTCGCTGAGGGCGTCCCCGGTCGGGGGGAGGATCTCGGTGCGGGTGTCGGGGTCGATGATCTGGTGGGAGGTGCCCGCCACCGGACGCCCGATGGACCCGCGGGAGAGGTCGTCGTCGATGTTCATGTGGGTGACCGGGCTGGCCTCGGTGAGGCCGTAGCCCTGGTACACGCGGATCCCGAGCCGTTCCTCGACGGCGCGGGCGAGCCGGTCATCGAGCGGTGCGGCCCCGGAGACGACGGCGCGCAGGGCGGAGAGGTCGTAGTCGGCGACGGAGGCGTCCTTGGCGAGGGAGACGGCGACCGGGGGCGCGATGAACGAGAAGGTGACCTTGTAGTCCTCGTGGCTGCGCAGGAACGTCCGCAGCTGGAACCGGGGTGCGGCGATGACGGTGGCGCGCAACCGGACCGACAGGTTCGCCAGCACGGTGAGACCGTAGATGTGGAAGAACGGCAGCACGCCGAAGATCACGTCGTCACGGCCCACCAGCCCGGTCCCCTCGACCTGTGCCATGTTGGCGACGAGGTTCCGGTGGGTCAGGCGGACGCCCTTGGGCAGCCCGGTGGTGCCGGCGGAGTAGGGGAGGGCGGCCAGGTGGGTCGCCGGGTCGAAGTCGACGGCCGGCGGGGTGTTGCGCTCGGCGTACATCTGGTTGAGTCCGCGCCCGGTGTCCAGGTGGACGACCTGGTCGGCGGTGAGGCCGGCGAGCTCGGCGGCCTCCTCCCCGCCGTCACCGAGACCCGCGAGGGTGAGCAGCAGCTTCGCCCCGGAGTCGGTGATCTGGTGGGCGACGGTCCTGGGGGTGGCGAGCAGCTCGACGGGGGTGAGCACGGCCCCCAGCCGCCACACGGCGTGGGCGGCGACGATGAAGCTCTCCGAGTTGGGGCACTGGAGGGCGATGACGTCACCCTTGCGGATGCCGCGGCGGGCCAGCCAGCCGGCGGCGGAATCGACGTGGGTCCGCAGCGTGCTGAACGAGGTCTCGGTCCCCTCCGCCAGGTCGATGACCGCGGTGCGGTCCTCGTCCTCCGGGGCGAGCGAGCCGTACAGGTACTCGTAGAGCCCCACCCCGGGAACCCGGACCTCGCTGTGCTCACTGGTGACGGGCATCTGTTCCTCCTGCTCGACGGTCGCTGGTTCCCTCATAGAACATATGACAATATCTTACGCGGCTCCCGGGGCGGGGGCGTCCCGGAGCCGCCGGAGGGCACCTCGGGTGGTACCCCCGTCGGTCGTCGTCCAGAACGGGGGCATCGACGCTTTCAGGAACCCGCCGTAGCGTCGGGTCACGAACCGCTGGTCGAGGACCGCCACCACACCGCGGTCGTCGACACTGCGCAGCAGGCGGCCGGCACCCTGCGCCATCAGCAGGGCGGCGTGCGATGCCGCGACCTCCATGAAGCCGTTGCGTCCCGCCTTGTCCGCCGCCTCCTTCCGGGCCTGCAGCAGCGGGTCGTCCGGTCGCGGGAACGGGATGCGGTCCATGACCACCAGTGACAGCGACGGTCCGGGCACGTCCACCCCCTGCCACAGGCTGAGGGTGCCGAACAGGCATGTCTCCGGCTCCTCCCGGAACCGGTCGACGAGGGTGCCGAGCGAGTCCTCGCCCTGGCACAGGATGTCGTAGGGCACGAGGGTCCGCAGCTCGCGGGCGGCGTTCTCCGCCGCCCGCCGGGAGGAGAACAGTCCGAGTGTGCGGCCGCCGGCGGCGTTGATGAGCTGGGCGAGTTCGTCGATGCTCTCGGCGGAGGCCCCGTCGCGCCCCGGGGCGGGCAGGTGTTTGGCGGTGTAGAGGATGCCGTGGGTGCGGGTGTCGAAGGGTGTGCCGACATCGAGCGTGCGGCACTGCGAGGCCGACATGCCCCAGGCCGCCAGCATGGCGGCGAACTTCCCGCCGAGCGCCAGCGTGGCGGAGGTGAGGACGACGGTCGAGTCGGCGAACAGCCGGGTGTGCAGCAGCCCGCCGACCGACAGCGGGGCCACCCGCAGACTGCGGTGCGACCGGTCACCGCTGAGCCACACCACGTCGACGTCGGGTTCGGCGTCGAGCACGCGGACGACCGCGTCATGCAGTTCCTCGCACGCGGCGACGCAGGTGTGCACCTCGGCGCCGCGGTCGGCGTCCTTGCCCGTCGCACCCGCCGGCGGGGCGTCCTTCTGCAGGCGGGAGCGGGTCTTCCACAGTGCGTCCTTGACCTGGGTGAGTGGCTCATGGAGCGTCGGCGGCACGGTCACCCACCGGCCCTCGGGCGCGGTGCCGGCGGTGACGGCCGCCTCGACCTCGGTGGTCCACCGGTCACCGGCGGCCAGCAGGTCATCGGCACAGCCGTCGGCGGCGGAGGAGGCGGCCTTGTTGCAGCGGCGGGCGAGGATCGCCAGTGCCGCGCCGGAGACCTCCTCGGTCGCCACCGAGGTGATCCGGCCCTCCAGCTCATGCGCCTCGTCGACGACGACCACGTCATGCTCGGGCAGGACCGGCTGGTCGGCGAGCGCGTCGATGGCGAGCAGGGCGTGGTTGGTGACCACCACATCGGCCTCGGCCGCGGTGGCCTTCGCCGCTTCGGCGAAGCACCGGTCACCGAAGGGACAGCGGGACGCCCCGACGCACTCCCGGCTGGTCACACTGACCTGCCGCCAGGCCTGGTCGCTGACGCCCCGGGGCAGGCTGTCCCGGTCACCGACCGGCTCACCGTCCCCACCGTCACCGCTGCCGTCGAGGATGTCCTGCGCCCAGTCGTGGATCCGCCGCACCTGGGCCCCGGTGCGGGTGAGGTCGGCCTCGTCGAGCAGGGCGGCGTCCTCCTCCGCGGCGGCGGCCTCGCCCGCCCCGCCGCCGCCGATCCGGTTGAGACAGAGGTAGTTGTTGCGGCCCTTGAGGATGGCGAAACTGGGACGCCGCCCCAGCTGCGGTGCCAGCGCCTCGGTGAGCCGGGGCAGGTCGCGGTCGACGAGCTGACGCTGCAGGGCGATCGTCGCGGTGGAGACCACCACCCGTTCCCCGGTCGTCACCGCATGGGCGAGCGAGGGGACCAGGTAGGCGAGGGATTTCCCGGTGCCGGTGCCCGCCTGCACCGCGAGATGCTTCTTCTCGCTGATGGCGCGGGAGACGGCGTCCGTCATGGTGTGCTGGTTCTCACGCCGCGCCCCGCCGAGGGCGGTGACGGCGTGGTCGAGGAGGTCGCCGGGGGCGGGAGCGTCGTCGGTCACGGGCGTGCGGCTCACAGGTCGACGAAACGGACCGCGAGGGCGGGCTCGTCCCGGGACAGGGCGAGGCCCTCCCAGGGCAGGGTGACGAGCTGCCGGGCCAGGTAGTCCCGGGATTCGTCGAGGGTCGGCTGACCGGCCACGATCTCGCCGTCGCGGATGAGCGGGACGGTGAGGTCGGTGGTGTGGAGGATCCCCATGTCGGGGGCCGGCGCGTCGATCGGGTAGGCGACCTCCTCGACGGCGGTCCCGGTGGAGCGGCAGGCGCGCAGCGCCCGCTTGGCACCGCCGTGGCTGGCCTTGCCCCGGCTGCGCTTGTGCACGTGGTTGCCGTCGACCTCGGTGAGCTTGTAGACCAGCCCGGCGGTGGGGGCCCCGGAGCCGGTGACCACCGAGGTACCGGCGCCGAAGGTGTCCACCGGCTCACTGCGCAGCGCGGCGATGGCGAACTCGTCGAGGTCGGAGGAGACGACGATCTTCGTGTCGTAGGCGCCGAGCGCGTCGAGCTGGGAACGGACCTGGCGGGCGAGGACGCCCAGATCACCCGAGTCGATCCGGACCGCCCCGAGGTGCGGGCCGGCGACCTCGATGGCGTTGGCGACACCCTGCGTGATGTCGTAGGTGTCCACCAGCAGTGTGGTGCCGGTGCCCTGGGACTCGATCTGCGAGCGGAAGGCCGCCTGTTCGTCGGGCCGGCCGTCGGCGTCGGTGTGCAGCAGCGTCCAGGCGTGGGCGCTGGTCCCGCCGACCGGGATGCCGTACCGGTAGGCCGCCTCCAGGTTCGAGGTGGAGACGAAGCCGGCGAGGTAGGCGGCACGGGTGGCGGTGACGGCGGCGTACTCGTGGGTGCGCCGGGACCCCATCTCGATGATGGGACGCCCCTCGGCGGCGGTCACCATGCGGGCGGCGGCCGAGGCGACCGCGGAATCCGCGTTGAGGATCGACAGGATCACCGTCTCCAGCACGACGCATTCGGCGAAACTGCCGCGCACCGTGAGGATCGGGGAGTGTGGGAAGTAGAGCTCGCCCTCCCGGTAGCCGTCGATCTGCCCGCGGAACCGGAAGTCACGCAGGTACTCGCGGGTGCGGTCGTCGAGGAAGTCCATCTCGTCGAGCTGCTCGGTGGTGAACCGGAAGTCCCGGACTGCGGCGAGGACCCGGGGGATGCCGGCGACGACGCCGTAGCGGCGTTCGTTGGGCAGGCGCCGGGTGAAGACCTCGAAGGCGCTGCGGCGGTCGGCGGTGCCGTCGGCCAGGGCGGCCTGCAGCATGGTCAGCTCGTACATGTCCGTGAGCAGGGCGGTCGACCGGCCGGTGGTGGCGGGGACGCCCTGCTCGGCATCCTGTCCGGGCTGGGTCTGGGGTGTGGTTTCGCTCACCCGTGCCAGTGTAATGCCCGGCCGGACGCCGCCGCGACCAACCCCGCGGCCCCGCCCCGGCGAGTGCCCGGCAGCCCGCCCGGCACCGTGCCCTGCGTCCCGTCGTGCACCCGAGCCCCGCTGACGGCGTCCGGCGGCGTCGGTATGGTGGGGGCATGACGTCTCCCGCAGCTCCGGTCGCAGAACCCGTGGAAGAGCAGCTCCCTGACACACTCACGGAGCCGGACCTCCCGTGGCTCTGTCTGTGCTGGGACGACCCGGTCAACCTCATGAGCTACGTGACCTACGTCTTCCAGACCGTGCTCGGCTACTCCCGCAAGCGGGCGACGGAACTGATGATGCAGGTGCACACCGAGGGCAAGGCCGTGGTGAGCTCCGGTGACCGCGACAAGGTCGAGGCGGACGTGAAGAAGCTGCAGACCGCCGGACTGTGGGCGACGATGCAGCGGAGTGAGGGATAGCGACGTGAAGCCGTGGACGAAGAAGAAGGGGATCATGCGGGGCACCCGCTACATCACCCAGCTCGAGCCGCTCGAGCGGGAGATGCTCGGGGACAGTGCCGCCACCGTCAGTGAGGCCCTGATGGGCCGTGCCCGCTCGGCGCCGAAGGACGAACTCGCCGAGATGACCGGTCTGCCGTCGGGCCACTCCACCCCGCCGGCGGACCCCGCCCTGGCCCGCCTGCTGCCCTCGTTCTTCCGGGACGGCGCGGAGGAGGTCGAGGGCGAGGCCGCGGTGACCCGCCAGTTCACCGAGACCGACATCATCGCCGCGAAGCTGCGCAATCTCCGGCTCATCGGCGAGATCCTCGGCCCCGACGGTTCCGTCCACGTCAGTCTCTCCGCCGACGAGGTCCAGCCCTGGCTCACCGCGCTGACCGACATCCGGACCTACCACGCCGCCCAGCTGGAGGCGATGGAGGCGCGGGCGGGGGAGGGCTCCGCCGATGTCGCCGCCGCCACCGACTACCTGGAGTGGCTGGGCTACCACCAGGACAGTCTGCTGGCCGCCGTGATGGGGCCGCTCGACATCCCCGACGACGGGCCGGACGGCCCGGAGGGTACCGGCGATGGCCGCGGCTGAGCCGTCCGGCGATCTGTTCGGGGCCGTACCCGGCCCGGACAACGGACTCACCGACGTCCCCGGCCTCTCGGTCGGCCACGCGTCGGCGACGACCGGTGACCCGGTGTCCTCGGGGGTGACGGTCATCGCCTGCCCGGCGGGGGCGGTCGGCGCCGTCGACGTGCGCGGCGGCGGTCCCGGAACCCGGGAGACCGACCTGCTGAAACCCTCGAATTCGGTGCAGACGGTCCATGCGGTCGCCCTGTGCGGCGGGTCCGCCTACGGGCTGGACGCCGCCGGCGGGGTCATGGCCGGTCTCGAGGCCCGCGGCATCGGCTTTCCAGTGCTCGGCGAGGACGGGCCGATCGTGCCCATCGTCCCCGCCGCGGTCATCTTCGACCTGCCGGTCGGCGACCCCGCCAGTCGGCCGGACGCCGCCACCGGCCGTGCCGCCCTCGACGCCGCCCTCGCTGCCGACGCAGACACGCCGGCAGGCCGGCGCTCCGGCACGGTCGGTGCCGGAACCGGTGCCTCCGCCGGCGCCCTCAAGGGCGGTTTCGGCGAGGCGAGCGCCGTGGTCGCCCCCGGCCGGACCGTGGCCGTCGGCCTGGTGGTCAACGCCGCCGGATCGGTCGTGGACCCCGCGACCGGGGAACTGTGGGGCCGCCGGTCCGGACTCGGCGACGAATTCGACCGCTACGGGGTGCCGGAGCGGGCCACCGCCGCCGGACTGTCCGCCCTGCTGGCGCGCGGCCTCGGCGGGACGAAGATCCCGCCGGGTCCGGCGACGGGGCTGAACACCACGATCGGCGTCGTCGCGACGGACGCCCCGGTGACCAAGGCCCAGGCGGAACGGTTGGCGATGGCCGCCCACGACGGGCTCGCCCGCGCGGTGCGGCCCGCCCACCTGCCCATGGACGGGGACACGTTCTTCGCACTCTCCCCGGTCACACCCGACGACGGTGCCGGTGGGGGAGCGCCGCTGCCGCGCGCCGGGATCTCCGACGCGGAACTCGCGGTCCTCAGCGCGGAGGCGGCGACCTGTGCGGAACGTGCCGTGGTGCATGCCGTGCTCGCCGCCGACAGCGCGTTCGGGGTGCCGTCCTGGCGGGAGACCGTGGCGCGGTGAAGACCTCCGGCCGGATCGGCGCCGCCCTGACCACCACGGTGGTCTTCCTCGCCGTCGTCTGGGCGGTCATGGCCGTCAACGTGCTCTCCGGCTACCGGTTGACCGGCTACGGCATCCGCCCGCATGACGTGGCGGGTCTGTGGGGCATCCTCACCGCCCCGTTCCTCCACGTCTCCGTCGACCACCTGATGTCGAACACCCCGGCCTGCGCGGTCCTGCTGTTCCTCGTGGCCCTGTCCGGGCAGCGGGCGGTGTGGCTGAGCAGCGTGGTCACCGCCGTGACCGGCGGGCTGGGGGTCTGGCTGTTCGCCCCGGACGGGACCGTCCACGTCGGGGCCTCCATCCTCATCTACGGTTGGGCGGCCTTCCTCGTCCTGCGCGGATTCGTCGCCGGGAAGCTGCTGCAGATGCTGCTCGGTCTCGTCGTCGCCGTGGCGTACGCCGGCATGTTCTGGGGACTGTTCCCCGGCGAACCCGGGGTGAGCTGGCAGGGCCACCTGTTCGGCGCGGTCGGCGGCGGACTTGCCGCGGTCGCGACCGGACGCACGACTAGGATCGGTGCCCATGACAGGCGACACGGCAGCTGACCAGGCGGCGACCTCCGACAATTCCCCGATCGGAGTCTTCGATTCCGGGGTGGGCGGACTGACCGTCGCCCGCGCCATCGTCGACCAGCTGCCGCGCGAGTCGATGGTCTACATCGGTGACACGGCCAACGCCCCCTACGGGGACAAGCCGCTGGCGACGGTCCGGCAGCTCGCCACCGCCGTCGCCGACGAGATCGTCGACCGGGGCTGCAAGATGATCGTCGTGGCCTGCAACACCGCGTCCGCCGCCTTCCTGCGGGACGCCCGCGAGCGTTACCCCGTCCCGGTGGTGGAGGTGATCCTGCCGGCGGTGCGGCGTGCGGTCAGCGCGACCCGCAACGGGCGGGTCGGGGTGATCGGCACCCATGCGACCATCACCTCCGGGGCCTACCAGGACCTGTTCCGGGCCAACCCCACCGTCGAGGTCTTCGCCCGGGAATGCCCGCTGTTCGTCCCCTTCGTCGAACGCGGCATCACCTCCGGACGCCAGATGCTCGGGCTGGCGGAGAGCTACCTGGAACCGCTGAAGGACCAGGGGGTGGACACGCTCGTCCTGGGCTGTACCCACTACCCGCTGCTCACCGGCGTGATCCAGCTGGTGATGGGGGATGACGTCACCCTGGTGAACTCGGCGGAGGAGACCGCGAAGATGGTGTACCGCACCCTCAGCGAGCGCAACCTGCTCGCCGACGACGACCCGGATCGGCGGCCGGAGCACAGTTTCGAGGCGACCGGTGACCCGCAGCGTTTCGCCCACCTGGCCTCCCGGTTCCTGGGTCCGTCGGTGACGAGCGTGAGCCACATCCCGGACCTCCTCCGGTGATGTGCGAGGATACCCTCATGGACATGACGATTCTGGGGTGTTCAGGGTCACTGGCCGGACCGGACAATGCCGCCTCCGGCTACCTCCTCCGGGCCTCCGACGGTGAACAGATCCTCCTGGACATCGGGCCGGGCGTCCTCGCGCGCCTCGAGGTCCACGGCCGACCCGGCGACGTGCACATGGTGTTCTCCCACCTGCACCCCGACCACTGCCTGGACTTCCCGTCCCTGGCGGTCTGGCAGCGGTTCCATCCCACGGCGGCGGCGACGCGGCGCCACACCCTCATCGGCCCGACGATCGCCCCGCTGCACCTCGGCCGGGCGGCCGCCGACGTCCCCGAGATCCCGGACGACTTCTCCGACATCTTCGACATGACCTCGTGGCAGGCCCCGGCGGCGGACGCCACCCCGGTGCCGTTCTCCGCGGACTCGGCCGGCACCGTCTACCCGGAACTGCGCATCGGCTCGACCCGGCTGTACGCCGCCCCGGCGGTGCACCCCACCGAGTCCTACCTCATGCGGATCGAGGACGCCTCGGGCGCCAGCCTGGTCTACTCCGGGGACACGGCCGCGACGGGGCACCTCGCGGCCATCGCCGCCGGTGCGGACGTCCTGCTGTGCGAGGCGACCTGGGGTGAGCGGGACAACGGCACGAATCCGCCGCAGATGCACCTGTCGGGGGAGGAGGCCGGCCGGGCCGCCGCCGAGGCCGGTGTGGGGCGCCTCATCCTCACCCACATCCCGCCGTGGGGTGATCCGGAGGGTGCGCTGCGCGGGGCCCGCCGGTTCTTCGACGGACCGGTCGAGCTGGCCCGCCCTGATCTGGTGGTGGGGGTCGGCCGGTAGGCTGTCCCGCATGACATCCTCTGATCAGCAGCGTGACTTCACCCGCTTCGACGGCCGTGCCGTCAACGAGATGCGCCCGGTCCGCATCACCCGCGGTTTCACCACCAACCCCGCCGGTTCGGTCCTCATCGAGTTCGGCAACACCCGCGTGATGTGCACCGCCAGCGTCTCCGAGGGGGTGCCCCGGTTCAAGCGGGACTCCGGCGAGGGCTGGTTGACCGCCGAGTACGCGATGCTGCCGTCGGCCACCGCCGAGCGGATGCCGCGCGAGTCCCTCAAGGGCAAGGTCAAGGGCCGCACCCACGAGATCTCCCGGCTCGTCGGCCGGTCGCTGCGCGCCGCGGTGGACCTGCGGGGCCTCGGTGAGAACACCGTGAACATCGACTGTGACGTGCTCCAGGCCGACGGCGGCACCCGCACCGCCTCGATCACCGGCGCCTATGTCGCCCTGGCGGACGCCCTCGCGGTGCTGCAGAAGCGCGGTGTGGTCCCCGGCCGGCCGCTGCTCGACCCGGTCGCCGCCGTGTCGGTGGGGGTCATCGACGGGGTGCCCTGCCTCGACCTGCCGTACCCGGAGGACAGCCGGGCGGACGTCGACATGAACGTCGTGATGACCGCCGAGGGGAAGTTCGTGGAGATCCAGGGCACCGGTGAGCACGCCGAGTTCAGCCGGGCCGAACTCAACGACCTGCTCGATCTCGCCGAGGGCGGACTCCACGATCTGGTGGACCTGCAGCGCCGGTCGCTCGCCGCGGAGCTCGGCGAGGCCGTGACGCTCGGTGACTGGAACTAGGAGGTCGGCCGTGCAGGTTCTCGTCGCCTCCCGTAACCGCAAGAAGCTCGGCGAGCTGGAACGCGTCCTCGCCGCCGCCGGGGTCTACGGCATCGAACTGCTGACCCTGCGTGATGTCGCAGAGTATCCGGAGACCCCGGAGACCGGCGCCACGTTCGAGGAGAATGCCCTGATCAAGGCCCGCGACGGCGTCCGGTACGCCGGACTGCCGACCGTCGCCGACGACTCCGGACTCTGTGTCGACGCGCTCAACGGCATGCCGGGGGTGCTGTCGGCCCGCTGGTCCGGCGGGAAGAACTCCCCGGTGCTCTCCGACCACGACGATGTCGACGCGGCGAACAACACCCTGCTGCTCGCCCAGACCGCCGACGTGCCCGCCGACCGCCGCGGCGCGGCCTTCGTCTCCGCGTGCGCCCTGGTCCTGCCCGCCGGACTGGCGGCACAGACCGGGCTGGACGCCGAGAACACCGTCCGCGGCACCTGGGCCGGAACACTGCTCACCGCGCCGCAGGGCGACAACGGTTTCGGCTACGACCCGCTGTTCGCCCCCGCCGAGGAACCGGGCCGGTCCTCGGCCGAGCTCGCCCCGGAACGCAAGGATGAGCTGTCCCACCGTGGTCGGGCGCTCGCGCAGCTGGTGCCGATGCTGCAGACACTCAGTAGGGTGGGTGACTGACCACCACCACCTGCCCCCCCGCCCGGGAGACCCCGGGAAACCGGGGGACCGGGAGACAAGGAGCATCACCGCCGTGAGCGTCGTCGGCAGCCCCACCACCCTCGTCGGAGCATCGCGGGCGGATCTGAGCTGGCAGGACCCGCTCTACAAGGACCTGCACCGCTACCCGGAGCTGTCGGGGGCCGAGCGGGAGACCGCCGCACGGATCGCCGCTGAACTGCGCCGCTATCCCGACTGGGAGGTCACGACCGGGATCGGCGGTCACGGGATCACCGCCGTGCTCCGCAACAGCGGCGGCGGTGACGGAGGCGACGGCGGTGACGGCCCCACCGTGCTGTACCGGGCGGACTTCGACGGCCTGCCCGTCGCCGAGGCCACCGGGGTGCCGTACGCGTCGACCCATTCCCAGCTCAACGCCGACGGGCAGCTCGTCCCGACGATGCACGCCTGCGGCCACGACCTCCACACCACCGCCGCCCTGGGTGCGCTGGCGATCCTCGACGCGACCCGCGACCGGTGGTCGGGGACCGTCATCATGCTGTTCCAGCCGGCCGAGGAGATCGGGATCGGTGCTCACGGCATGGTCACCGACGGGCTGCTGGACGCCGTCCCCCGGCCCGACGTGTGCCTCGACCAGCATGTGCTGCCGGGGCCGGCCGGGACCGTCTACTGCTCACCGGGGCCGATGACGACGAGTTCCACCACCATTGAGATCACACTGTTCGGCCGGGGCGCGCACGCCTCGATGCCGCACCGGTCGGTGGACCCGGTGGTGCTCGCGGCGTCCGTCGTGATGAAGCTGCAGACCGTCGTCTCCCGGGAGGTGCCGCCGGGGGAGTTCGCGGTGGTGACCGTCGCCTCGGTGGAGGCGGGCAAGGCCAACAATGTCATCCCCGACTCGGCGAAGATCGCGCTGAGCTGCCGGTTCTATGATGAGACGCTGCGGGTGCGGTGCGTGGAGGCGATCAAGCGGATCGTCCGGGCGGAGGCCGCGTCGATGGGGGCGGAGCGGGAACCCGAGTTCCGGTTCGTCGGTCTGCTCGCCGCCACGGAGAACGATCCGGGGGTGCATGCCGTGGTGCGGCCGCATTTCGACGAGCGCTTCGGGGCGGATTCGGTGGACATGCAGCCGTGGACGGCGTCCGAGGATTTCCCGGTGATCCCCACCGCGTTCGGCTGCCCCTACCTGTTCTGGACGGTGGGGATCACGCCGCGGCGGCAGTGGAACCGGGCGGTGAAGGCGGGCCGGCTGGACATCGACGTGCCTTCGAACCACAATCCGGGGTTCCTGCCCGATCTGTCGGCACTGGGGGTGTGCACCGATGCGGCGGCGGTGGCGGTGCTGGCCTGCCTGGACCACGACTGGGATCCGGCGGGGCCGGTGGACGATGATCCGTGGGCGGCGGCCGACTGGGCCGGTGAGCCGGCGGTGGACCGCAGTCTGGAGTGAGACCCGGTCCGGCCCAGGTCAGTTGTCGAGGTCGAAGGTCTCCACGACCTCGTTGCGGCGTCGGCGTTCAAGGATGAAGGAGAGGACCGGGATGACACCGGCGAGGATGGTGGTGACCCACTTTGCCGGGACCCAGCGGGCCTTCACGCCGAGGTCGAGACAGGTGAGGCAGTAGATGATGAAGATCCAGCCATGGACGGCCGCGATGACGAAGAACCAGCTCGGGGCGTCCGCCGCAGGCCGGTCGAGGATGATCGGGTAGCCGATGTACTTGATGATCATCTCCACGCACAGGAGGAGCAGCATGACACCGGTGATGTAGGCCATCACCGAGTACCGCGTCAGCGCGCCCCGGACGCGACGCTTCCGTTCCGGCGTGGCGGCGGGGTTCTTCGGGGCGGACGGGGAGGACGTGCTCATGGACTTCAGCGGTTCCTGTTCTCTGTGCTGGGCGTGGTGTGTGCGGCGCGGGAGCGGCGCCGCCGGTCGTCGACGAACGGATCGGCCGCGGCGTCCTGCGTCCCGTCGCCTGCGTGGCCGACCGCGGAGGAGAGGAAGTCCTCGGGGATCTCGGTCATCGTCCCTTCGTCCGTGGACGAGGGGGCGGCGGGTGCGTCGTCACCGTTGAGCCGGTCGCGTTCGTACTCCATGTACTTGCGGTACGCGATGATGAAGAAGATGCCGAAGATCGGCCACTGGATGGCGTAGCCGAGGTTCTGGAAACTGCCGTCGGAATCATGCCACCGGCCCCACTGCCACCACGCCAGACAGAGTGTGGCGATCACGGCGGCGGCGAGGAACACCAGCTGCACGATGCGGACGCGCAGCGGAAACGGGTTGTTCTTCTTGCCCTCGGACACGGCCCCCAGCGTACCCGTGGTGCAGCACGGGTTCGAATCCCCGGCGGTGGTCGGGGGCCTGCTACGATGACCTGCGCGCGCCCGTGGCGGAACTGGCAGACGCGCCAGGTTTAGGTCCTGGTGTCTACGGACGTGGGAGTTCGAGTCTCCCCGGGCGCACCGGTGGGGGACCGACGGTCAGGGGCCGGGACAGCTGCTACGCCAGCACGTCCTTCGCGATGCGGGCGACGTGCCCGGTGGCCTTGACGTTGTACTTCGCCAGGGCGATCTTCCCTTCCTCGTCGACGAGGAAGGTCGAGCGGATCACTCCTTGGACGACCTTCCCGTAGTTCTTCTTCTCCCCGAAGGCGCCGTAGGCCGTCAGGGTCTCCTTCGACGGGTCGGAGAGCAGCGGGAAGGTCAGCTCGTGGTTCGCCCGGAACTTCGCGAGCTTCTCCGGCTTGTCCGGGGAGATGCCGAGGACGTCGACGCCCGCGTCGTTGAGCTGGGTCAGGGAGTCCCGGAAGTCGCAGGCCTCCTTTGTGCAGCCGGGGGTGTCCGCCTTCGGGTAGAAATAGACGATGACCTTGCGGCCCCGGTAGTCCGACAGGCTGACCTGCGCGCCCGTGTCGTCGGTGAGGGTGAAGGCCGGGGCCGTGTCGCCCTCGGCCAGTCGGACGGTGCTGGTGTTCGTTGCGTCGCTCATGGCCGCCAGGGTACCCGTGACACCGGATGTCGGATCTCGGACGGGGTTCGCCTGCACGCGGGGTGGGGCACGTCGTACAATGTGTGGCGATACGCAGCTCACTACAGCAGGAGATCATCCGTGGCACGCACCATCGACGCGATTCAGCGCGACATTGAACGCACCCGTAATCAGCTCGCCGGCACGCTCGACGAGCTGACCGCGCGTACCGCACCGAAGGTCCTCGCCGACAACGCCAGGAACCAGGCGCAGAACTTCCTCGCCGACCCGAAGGTCCAGCTGGTCATCGGCGGCGTGGCCGCGGGTGTCGTGCTGCTCGTCGGCCTGACGGTGCGCAGCAAGCGGAACGAGAAGAAGCAGATCAAGGAGATCCAGCGCCTGCTCGCCAACGCGCGCTGATGACCGCCCGGCGACGGGCCGCGTCCGGCACTTCCGGTGACAGACCCCGGCAGACCCTCGAGGTCGCCGGGGTCTGTGCTGTCGCCGTACTTGTCGGATGGGGATGCACCGTCGCCGGCGTCCCGGCGTCCTGGATCTTCGCCTTCCTCGTCGTGTTCGGCAGCTATGCGATCCTGCGGAACCGGCAGGTCACCCCGCCGACGCGGCTGATGCAGCCGGCCCAGGTGCTCATCGCGATGGTGTGCACCGCCCCGCTGTTCAGCCTCGACGGGCCGACGGTGCTCAGTTACCTCGCGCCCACGCTGCTGTCGGTGGTCGCCACCCTCGCCGTCTGCGTGGTCACCGGGTGGCTGCTGTGGCGGGCCGGGGCGACGGACGCCGTCTCCGCGGTGATGTCGACCCTCGCCGGCGGGGCGAGTGCGATGGTCATCCTCGCCCGGGAACTGCACGCCGACGTCCGCTTCATCACCCTCACCCAGTACCTGCGGCTGTCCCTGGTGGTGCTGACACTGCCGCTGTTCGTCCAGCTCATGGGAGGTTCCGGTGGTGCCGGACACGGGGGAGGGGGTGTGCCGTGGTGGGAACCGGCGTGGCGTCCTGTCGTGGGGGCGGCGGTGATCTGGGGTGTCACCTGGCTGCTCATCCGGGTCACCTCGCGGTGGTTCAGTGTGCCTGCCCCGTACCTGCTGATCTCGATGCTCGTCACCTGGCTCGCCGGTCTCGCCGGGTGCCGGACGCCTGGATCAGCCCGGAGGGTCTCATCCTCGTCGCCGGCTACGCGGTCATCGGGGTGCAGGCCGGCGGCACCTTGACGATCACCGCGCTGCGGACGTTCGCCCGGAGCCTGCCGCTGATCCTCACCGCGGTCGGCGTGATGATCCTGGGGGCGGTGGCCGCCGCGGTCGTCATCGCGGCGACGACCTCCGTCGAGTTGCTGGACGCCTATCTCGCCACGGTCCCCGGTGGTATCTACGCGGTCCTCGCCTTCGCCCATGACGCGGGGTCCGCGCCGGTCGTCACCGTCGGCCAGGTGCTGCGCACCCTGGTGATGGTGGTGGTCGGGTCGTATCTGCCGAGGATCCTGCCGCCGCTGGTGGCCAGGTGGCGCCGACGGTAGCGTCGGGGATGTGTCGACACTGTGGAACTTCCTTGTCCGTGCCGCCGGGACGGCGGTCGCCCTGTGGGTGGTCACCGGGCTGTTGAGCGGGGTGCGCGTCCTCACTCCGACGAGTCCGATCGTCGGTGACGGGTCGGCGGACCGGCTGCTGGTCTTCCTGGGCTGCGGCGCGGTGATCCTGCTGCTCAACATGACGGTGCGGCCGGTGCTGCACCTCATCGGCCTGCCGGTGACGGTCCTGACGCTGGGACTGTTCGCCCTGGTCATCAATGCGGTGGTCTTCCTCGTCGCCGCGGCGGTCTCCGACGCGATCGGCCTCGGCCTGCAGGTGGACACCTTCGGTGCGGCATTCTGGGCGGCGATCATCATGGCGGTGGTGAACTGGGTGATCGGTCCGCTGACCGGGCTGCTGCAGCGGCGGTGAGGTGGCGGGCGGGGCTCGCAGGGCTGGCAGGGCGTCCAACCGAGATCCCCAGTTCCGGCAGACCATCCGCCCGGCCGTGGTTACGGCAGACCGGCAGCGGACCTGTCGGACCGGCAGACCATCCGCCCGGGTGGCAGCGGTACTGTCGGACTGGCAGCGGAAAACGACGTTCACCACCGTGGTGAACGACGTTTTCCGCTGCCATTCGATCAGATGCGCTGCCGCTCCGTCGTCTCCGCTGTAGATGCCCCTGTCCAGGGGGGCGGACACGAAAAACCCCGGCGGGGTGAACCCGCCGGGGTGATTGTGCGCCATCA